>SJYQ01000603.1:1123638-1138430 GCA_006410935.1 Redunca redunca | reverse complement strand
GTGAATCTGAGTGAACTCCGGGAGTTGGTGATGGACAGGGAGGCCTGGCGTGCTGCGATTCATGGGGTCGCAAAGAGTCGGACACGACTGAGCGACTCAACTGAACTGATTATACATTTTATACATGTATTACAAACAAATTATAAATAATATACATTACCTTTGCTTTATACAGTCAACCTAAAAGCTATTAATGATGACAAATACGTCTTCCATATTTATCCACATGTTTATGATTTCTAGTGCTCTTCTTTCCATTGTTTAAATCCACATTTCAATCTAATATTTGCTTTCCACCTGAAGAACTTCCTTTAACCTTGTAGTACGGCACTACTGGTGCTTGTCTTGAGGGGGCTTAAACGGTGGGCTTGGACTTGGTGGGCTTCCTGGGCTTCCCTGGTGCCTCAGTGGTGATGAGTCAGCCTACCAGTGCAGGGACATGAGTTCTATCCTTGATCTGGGAAGACCCCACATGCCATGGAGCAACTAAACCCATGCACCACAACCACTGAGCATGCGCTCTAGGGCCTGGGACCCGCAACTACTGAGCCCCACGCCACGGTTACTGAAGCCCTTGCACCCACAGCCTGTGCTCCACACAAGAGACGCCACCTTAATGAGAATCCCGCACACTCCAACAGAGAGGCCCCTGCTTGCCGCGACTAGAGAAAAGTGCACCGTAACGAAGACTCAGCACAGGAAAAAAGCAAAATGATTAAAAAAGTGTTCATCTTTATTTCAGCAAGATTATACACATATAAGATTGCTAGTTATTGGCCCATGGGACACTAAATCTCTATAATGTTTTTTTTCTCTCTGTTAAATTTGCATAGTTTTTATTCCACATTTTCAAGTTCACTGACCGATCTCTTTTGCGATTTCTAATCTGCAGTTGAACCCATCTGGTTTATTTTTCATTTCAGATGATTTTTATTTATCCCTAGGACTTCACTTGTATAGTTTTTACACTTTCAATTTCTCTCCTTATTAATTCATGTGTTCCTTTATAACCTTGTCCATAGCTATGATATTCAGAATACCTATTTTAACATCCTGGTCTCTTATTTCATAATTAATATCAAAACTGAATCTGTTTCTTTTTACTTCTGCTTAAGGGCCACATTTTCCTGCTTCTTCCATTATCTGATGTTCTGGATATTGGACATTGTGAATTTTACGTTACTGACTGCTATATTTTATTGTATTGCTTAAATACGGCAATACTTAAATTCCTTTTGGACTTGTTTAGTCTTTTTGAGGCTTGCATTGAAATGTATTTAAGTCAGGTCTAGAGCAGCCTTTAATAAAGATTGGAGATCCTGAAACTTAATTGTCCCAGGACCCATTCTCTCAGATTTAATAATTTTGTCCTCACTATTGATTGATGTCTATAAATATTTGTTTCACACATTTTCTCATGTTTTCTAGTTATTTACAGTGAGATGGCAATTCCCACATCAATCTTTTGTAAATGTAAACAGAAGATCTTGACTTTAATTTTAAATAATCTTAAATAAATGCCCCTCCCCCACTCCCAATGATTGCATCTCACATTAGTAACAGCTTAGAATTTGATTTTTTTCTCTTTCACATTAGCATATTCAGTTTTTATGGATTAAACCAACACGGATAAGTAGAAGTAACTAAGATATGGAGAACATGACAGAATAATGATATAACCAAAGCTCTACCACAGCCAACAAAATAGAATCTCCAGATCACCTAGATGAATTACTCTATAATTTCAGAGGAAATTAGTCAGATACAAGTAATATTCTATAGGACTTATTGATAACATAAGAGCCACTGAGATAAAGCAATATAAAGCCAATAAAAACATATGGAGATTATTTTAGTGCTGTCTTACAAATACCTATAAAGGCTTACGATAATAATAATTTACAGTCTAGTTAGGATAGTATATTACATTTCCATCTCCTTGTTAAACAAGATTTGTGTACAGAGTTGAGAGGTTTATGTCTGTAATATATGACCTGGCCTTGAGGGTCATCCTTCTAGAGCAGCAATCAATTGTGTTAATAATTCTGGCAGATTGAGGTGAATGTATAAAGGCTGTTATATTGTAGGTTTAGCACAAGTCTGTGATCAGGCAAAAATAAAAAGTGCTCACTATTTTTTTTCATCTAAAATAATAAAAAGGTAATGTGATCGTATTGGAGATTAATGATGGCTGTTCCAGGAAGGTGCTTAGAGCCTCCTGACATTTCTTGTCATTGGTGTTGAGAAAATGGAATAGAGTGGACTTATATCCTACAAGCTGTTCCATTGGTGGTCCATCACCACTCAACACTGCCTCATGAACACTTGTCTAATTATAAGGTGGCCTCTTGATAAGCTGTTTTTGCTCTGAACATACTCCACAGTGAATGAATTGTTCTGGATTTACATACTCATTGTTTTAAAACATTTTATATTTCTGTTTAGCACTACAATTCTGATTATTGCTATGATTTGTGTGGAGTTTCAGTAGATTATAATGCAGGCCAATTCAAGCTAATGTACATGCAATCGATGTCTTACAAGCTTTTAATCATACTTTCTTCCTGTACAGATCAATGGCTAATGAAGGTATCCAGTTACTTTCTTTGGAGTGTGTTTTGGAATAGCATTAAGTGAAGAAATCTTGATATGGCCACCTGTTTATAACTGTGTATTATTCATGAGACCTTTCCTGTGTGTATCAAATGCGGCAGTAGCAGAGATCCCCAGCAGACCTTGGCTGGTTTTGCTTGCATTGCGCTGCAGTGGAATCTTTGTGCTCACTGGAAGGATGCAGTATTTTCTTCTGCAGAAAGCTATGTGAGGACAGGGAGATATGTTTAATAATTTAAGGTTCAGGAGAAAAACAGACATCTTAGAGATGATTCTTAGTCATACTCTGTGATGTAAAGAGCAAATAAATCAACACATCTTCTTTAATCAAACTGATGCTACTACTTCAGTCTTACATGTCCTAAATATGTCAGTGCTTCTCCTTGATCTGAAAGCTTCACTCAGTCAAGAAAACAAATATTTCACGAGAACTGTGAAGCATGACTGATAAAACCATCAGAAAGAAATAATTGTTGTTGTTCAGTCACTCAATCATCTCCAACTGTTTGTGACCCCATGGCAGCAGCATGCCAGACTTCCCTGTTCTCCATTATCTCCCGGAGCCTGCCCAAACTCATGTCCATTGAGTCAGTGATGCAAAAAAATTATTCAACAAAAAAGATAGCTCTTTCAAGTACTGAAACAGTATGATGTACCCAGTGATCAAAAAGGCATTCCTACTTCACATTGCATTATTTTATGGGTTTATGATAGCTTCCTTCCAGTTCAGTTCTTTGAGTTTTTTGGAAAGTGTTAGTCACTCAGTCATGTGCAACTCTTTGCAACTCCATGAGCTGTAGCCCACTAGACTCCTCTCTCCATGGGATTATCCAGGCAAGAAAACTGGAGTGAGTAGCCATTCCCTTCTCCAAGAATGGCTTAATCATCCCAGGGGATCTTCCCAGCCCAGGGATTGAACCTGGGTCTCCTGCATTACCAGCAGACTCTTTACCATCTGAGCCACCAGCGAAGTTCATACTAAGTAAAAAGTAAAAGTTGACATATGGTTGGAAACTACCTTCTGTAACACCCATATGGCTAATGAAGAGCAAATTAAAATAGGATATTATATTAGAGTGATATGCTCTCTACTGTATAATAATTTTTCTGGTTTGAACTCTAAAGAATATGGTGTGAATTTTTAAAAAAAGATTTGAACCTTTGTCTGCAAATTTTGAAAAGAGATTTGGGTCATCCCTCAAGGGTTCTTATTTTTCTCCATAGCTTAGGAAAAGGAGATACAATGTGATCTGACTGTTGCCTGCTTTAATCATGAAATATGATCATAGTTTAATCATTGAATATGATTACCTGAACCAGGCTCTTCTATCTTATTGCTTATCATTCACTGATTGTTGACCTTCCTTGTTTCATAACAGATGGCCTGCCTCTTCATCCATGTCCAGTCAGTGGAAAGAAAGTTAAAAAGGATAGAATTTAGTTACATGGCCAGCCTGAACTGAAAAAAAAAAGAAAAGGTTATACAGTATTTATTCCAGAAGGCCATGTATCTAGCTAAGAATCAGGAATGCTATAACCATATAAGAATGGGAGAATATGTTTGAGGAGCTAATATACTCTTGTAATATATTCAGAGTCTACTTAATGAAGAGACCTAGTTATAAAGTAAACTTTTATCTAAAGCTTCCACTTAGTAAAAGGAATTTGTTGAACAGTATTTACTCTTGTGCCTTGAATTTTCTGCAGTTTTGCCCTTCAGGATGAAAGAATATAGTGCCCATTTGGAAAGGAGCCCGCTATCTCTGTTTCCGCTGAATGGACTGTAAGCTTTGAGAAAGTTAGACTCAGTATGCTTGATGATGGATTTTCAAGTGCTCAGGCTGGGTTGTGGCAGTGAAGTTGTGATTTTCTGAACAGAAGAACTTCAAGTCATTGGGAGTTGAAGCAAGAGAGGAAGAATTGGGCTGAAACATGTGAAAATATATTTTTCCTAATTGCATGCATACTGCTAGTGTGTGATCAAAGGCCAGATCAAGTCCTATGGTGATCATCAATTTAGTAGCTGTGGTACATTTACTTCCATTAATGATCTGAGCTGTCACATATACCAACTTTCAGATATCATTTTATTAATGGTCTGTTCTCCCACCTAAATGACAAGTTCTTGAAGTCAGAGAGTCCATATTTTAACGTGGTTTTTGTACCTAAACACACTACTTGGGTCACTCAACTAGAGTCAGACATCTTGGAGTGAAAAGTCAAGTAGGCCTTAGGAAACATCAATATGAAGAGCAGTGTTCTTGCCTGTAGAATCCCAGAGATGGGGGAGCCTGATGGGCTGCCGTCTATGGAGTCGCACAGAGTTGGACATGACTGAAGTGACTTAGGAGCAGTAGTTGAGGTGATAGAATTCCAGCTGAGCTATTTCAAATCCTAAAAGATGATGCTGTTAAAGTGCTGCACTTAATATGCCAGCACATTTGGAAAACTTAGCAGTGGCCACAGGACTGGAAAGGGTCAGTTTTCATTCCAATCCCAAAGAAAGGCAATGCCAAGGAATGTTCAAACTACCACATGATTGCACTCATCTCACACGCTAGCAAGGTAATGCTCAAAATTCTCCAAGCTAGGCTTCAACAGTACATGAACAGAGAACTTCCAGATGTTCAAGCTGGATTTAGAAAATGCAGAGGAACCAGAGATCAATTGGCCAACATCCATTGGATTATAGTAAAAGTAAGAGAATTCTAGAAGAACATCTACTTCTGCTTCATTGACTGCACTAAAACCTTTGACTCTGTGGATCACACCAAACTGTGGAAAATTCTGAAAGAGATGGGAATACCAGACCACCTTATCTGCCTCCTGATATATCTGTATGCAGGTCAAGAAGCAACAGTTAGAACCAGAAATGGAGCAACGAACTGGCTCCAAATTGGGAAAGGAGTACGTCAAGGCTATATATTGTCACCCTACTTATTTAACTTATATGCAGAGTACATCATGCCAGGTACCAGACTGGATGAAACACAAGCTGGAGTCAAGACTGCCAGGAGAAATATCAATAATCCTAGATATGCAGATGACATCATCCTTATGGCAGAAAATGAAGAGGAACTAAAAAGCCTCTTGATGAAAGTGAAGGAGGAAAGTGAAAAAGCTGACTTAAAACTCAACATTCAAACAACTAAGATCATGGCATACGGTCCCATCACTTCACGGGAAATAGTTGGGGAAACAATGGAAATAGTGACAGACTTTATTTTCTTGAACTCCAAAATCACTGCAGATAGTGACTGCAGCCATGAAATTAAGACGCTTGCTCCTTGGAAGAAAATTATGACCAACCTAGACAGCATATTAAAAAGAAGAGATATTTTATCAGCAAAGGCCTGCCTAGTCAAAGCTATGGTTTTTCCACTAGTTACGTATGGAGGTGAGATTTGGACCATAAAGAAAACTGAGTGCCGAAGAATTAATGCTTTTGAACTGTGGTGTTGGAGAAGATTCTTAAGAGTCCCTTGGACTGCAATGAGATCAAACTAGTCAATCCTAAAGGAAATCAGTCCTAAATATCTATTGGAAGGACTCATGTTGAATCTGAAGCTCCAATACTTAGGCCATTTGATGTGAAGAGCTAACTCATTGAAAAAGACCCTGATGCTGGGAAAGACTGAAGGCAGGAAGAGAAGGGAATGGCAGAGAATGAGATGGTTGGATGGCATCACTGACTCGATGGATGTGAGTTCGAGCAGGCTCCAGGAGTTGGTGATGGACAGGGAAGCCTGGCATGCTTTTGTCCATGGGGTTGCAAAGAGTCAGACGTGACTTAACAACTGAACTGAACTGAATGCTACTTGGAAGGGCTTCCCAGGTAAAGCTAATGATAAAACACCCATGTACCAATGCAGGAGACATAAGAGACATGGGTAAGATCCCTGAGTTGGGAAGATCCCCTGGAGAAAGGCATGGCAACTCCAGTATTCTTGCCTGGAGAATCCCAAGGACAGAGGAACCTGGCAGGCTACAATCCATAGGGTTGCACAGAGTACGACATGACTTAGCGTGTATGAATGCACATTACTTGGAAATGTGAACAGACTGGTTTGATGGTATATATGAGACAGTCTATGCTATCAGAATTTTAGCACAAAAAGAAAATGAGATGCTATTTTTCGTATTTTCAGGTAAAGTCTGAGTGAATAAGCTTTAATTTACAGCTCATCTTAAACAGTTCTTAAGAACCAAAGCTTACATAGTTAACAAGTAGTATTCACTGTTTTCTTCAATATCTAAAAAGTACAAGATTGTAAGATTTGCTAAAAATAATTCTTTACATAGTTTTTGGAAGATTGGTGGCAAACATGATTTATAATTAGAAGATATAACTTTCAAGCCGAAATCAGTTCATAGTCTTTATGGATTTTACAGAAGCAAGTTAAGATTCAGTTTAAGTATCTGAAGCAGTTTCCACAATAAAGCTTTTCCATGAAATAGAAAACTGAAAAGCTTAAACAAAGCACCATCTGTTACCATGTCACCAAATTAACACTAACTCCTCACTGGTCCCCATCACATGATGGAGAATGGGAGGAGGGAAGGAACACTTACAGTAAGAAACAGAACCCTGAAATTGCATTTGCTTAGGGAATCCCCCAAAGGCATCTTGGTCAGGTTGATACATTTCTGAGGAGCAGAAATAGATTATAACAGTTAAGGCTCAATCAAGATCATGCATGCATAATAAAATATAATTACCAATATTTAAGTAATATTGAATGTCATACAACATATTTAAAACTTGTCATTAAGTCAACAGTGTACATATTTTCTTTTTGAATCCTTTAGCACTTTGTAGGCACAAACAAATCAGTCTTAAGACAATGGAGTAAATACCAGAACCCCAAACTATAGAGATGCCTGTGACTAAATTTTACTACATGAAAACAACTATTTGTGCCTATCTTTTAAATTAATTTTACTAGTGAAAATTAATGCTTAGGATTTTAAAGTTTTTCAAACAGAAAGTATTTTACAGAGTATTACATATGTGATGAAATAAAAACAAGACAAAAAATTTGGAAAAATAAATGAGAAAGGGAAAATTAACTTGCATACACTAATGTTATAAAAGACTACCACTAACAAACTCACATTTTGATCTCCTAGTTCAGAGTCCACATGGTTTTAGTGATTCATTTCTTTCTTAAAGTTATATTAAAAAAATGAAGTGCCGTGAAATGTAGTTAAAGTGACTACTATTTTCCAAGGAGAAATGAGAAAAAATTGAAAATGTAGGCCATAAATTTAGTTCCCTTTATGTTCCGGGAACTCGTTATCTTAAAAGAGCTGGTCCTTAACTGAAACTGGCCAAAGAGATGAGAAACTGGGAACCCAAGAGCAATGAAATAACTAACTCCCAGACGAAATGTAAAATAAAACCAAAACAATCAAAAACAAAATCTGGGCTCTAATCAATATTTTTCCAAAATGGTTTGGATCAGCAGCCCAAGAGTCTCTCTGATTGATCTCAAAGGCACTTCTAAGAACTGCATTTTCCCCTCCCCTGACTGGTATCTGTCTAGGGTAGTTTATGATTCAATGGCCTGCAGCACTGTGTTATTTTTTAAAACACCATCCCACTTTAAGAAAGCACTTGTTTATTTGTAATTAAGTCCTACTAGCGGTGACTTTAATCCCATCAAGTTAAAGTAGACATAAAACATATAAGGAAGTTCCTTTTCCTACTAATTTCTGCCATTATCTCCTTCTTCCTCTAGAAGTACAAACCATATAAGCCATATAGAGAAACCAAGTATTGGAATATTAAACAATAATTTTAACCTAATTTAACTCTTCAGTAATATTAAGAGGTTGTCTTGGTTAGATTGAATATTTAGGGGTAAATGTAAGTTGGACATGGGATCTTGTGAGCACAAGCTAATCTTTCATGGGTTATAAACAGTTGATTATTAAGTGAAATCTCTACTTTCTGAAACTTTTAAAATTTTGGGGACATGTAAAAAAGGTGAAAAGGAAGTAAGAGGGATTATATTGGGCTTTGAATTATTGACACTCCCTCAGCTTTATCAATATAAGAATCTTCTTTGATAGCTTGAACTTCCCTGTCACCATCTATCATATGAGTATCTGAACTATTTTTGTCATTTTGCCTCAAACGGTAACTTTTATAAGCACGCTGAATGATGGTTGCTGAGACTACCTCTTGTTTTCGTTTCAGAGTAGTTGTAATTGGCTCATATGTGATCTTAAAAGTGTTAGCTAATGTAAATCCTGATTCCATCTCTGAAAGAACTTTCTCCATGCTCAGATCTTTACCCAAAACTCTCTTTGTTAAAGCAAGTAAGACGTCAAGGCAATGAATTCTGTCTCCAACAGCCATGGGAAGATCCATGGCAACAAGCTGGCCCTTGTTTGGTTTTGCCATGAAAAGAGGAGGATCGAGAGCAGCTGCAAAGTCTGAAAGCTTGCTAGAGTCTATATACTGGGTTCTATCAGGATCGAACCTCTTCCATACCTGAAAGAATTTCCTAAAATCTTCCTCACTCAATGTCTTGGCTTTTTTTTTAGAAGCAATATTTAAAAACTCCATGACAACAACAATGTACATGTTTACAATGATCAGCCTAGTTAAGAGGATGTAACTGACAAAATAAATAATGCCAAGAATGGGATTGCCACAGTCTCCTCTAACCTGAGTCCCAGGGTTAATTTTATCAGGATCACAGTCAGACCATTTACTATTGAAAATTGCATTGAGCATCCCATCCCAACCAGCAAATATTGTAACTCGGAAAAGACAGAGCATACTGCTGCCAAAGGTTTCAAAGTTGGACATATCATCAATTCCAGCTTCCTTTTTAACATAGGCAAAATTGTACATTCCGAAGATGGCGTAGATAAACATGATCAGGAAGATGAGAAGACTGATGTTCAACAAGGCGGGGAGGGACAGCATCAAAGGAAGCAGCAGGTTATGGAACAGCTTTAGTCCTTTCTCAGGATGCAGAATGTGGATGATCCGTGAGAGAAGTATCAGTTGCACAAGGGAAGGAGATACAAGGTAATATCCTACCATCAGAGGCAGAAATAGTCCTTGGTGTAGGAAAAAATAAAGCAGACAGTACAATTATTTAGAGGAATACAAATTATTTTACATTTGTTTTTTTCTATATGTTCAGATAATTGATCCTTCCCCTATAATATTTGGCACATTTGAAGTTTGGCTTAGCCAAATACTAATAGTGGCAATGTTCAGCATCTAACAAATTTGGATGAGAATTATTTCTACCATCATTTCCAGGGTATTAGGGATCAGATACTTCTGGAGTCACAGATGGCATGTATCCATATGTAGGACAGTAGTCATATTTTTTTTTTCTGATTGCAGTTAGATCCAGCAATTTAGTTCAAACCAACTTTTACTGGATACCTAATAAAGGTACCATGAAAATATGCAAAGATAAATAACATGACCTCTAGCCTCAAAGACCATATCATATAGACAGTAGAGGTAGACATTTAAACTAATTATCATGCAAAGCAGAAAGACCTAGTTGATAAATATAATTGAAAAAAATACTTTGCATTCAGATTCAGAGATTATAATTTGGTTTATTGACTTCATAAATACCATATGAATCCTTAGGAACTTGAAATGTGAATTAACAAGTCTCGGTCTAGAATTTTTCTTTCTTGCTGTGGTGAGAGGAGAACTATGAGAGTGAGACATATAACTATAAGACAAGGTGAAATTATAATTACCATAAACAAGTATAAGGAATGTTCTCTGGAAGTACTGGAGACAGTGTGGTTCATTTTGAGTTGAGAAGATGGAGAAGGGGAAAACCCTATGGAGCTTCTAAATGAGATGGTGTATTTGCTGAATCTGGAAGGATCGTGTCTCACATTTCTGCTAATTTGGTTACTGGCAATGATGGCATTCTCTCTGATGTTATATCTTACATATAGCCCCCTCTCCACAGTGCTTTAGTGAACCTTCTACTCTGACTCAAATTTTCATTTCTCCTCAATCTTCCAAACTCTTACATTATGGAGCAGTTCTCCCTCTTTAGTTGTAAACACATCTTTACTCCCTGTTCACTAAGATTTTAGATAAAGGAAGTGAAGAAAATCGTCTCTATCTTGAGGACACTACTTCCCCTCAAGCACTGACAGCTCATCCCTTCCCACTCAACATTTCTCAGTGTAGAAAGATGGAATGAGCAAGCATCTTTCCTTCTTTCCAATGTGATTCCCAGGTGCTTCTCCTTCACATTAATTTTATAAAGACAAAAATGTTGACAGTTTGTGGATCATGCCATTCAGCTATACCATCTCCTACCATTCCATAGCTCTATGATCTGTTCATTCCCCCTCATTCATATTTATTGCAGACTTTAGTACACGGCTCACTGTTGTCCATTCCACCCCAGCACCTACCATCAACAGTCCATTGAAGGGCTAGTCTTTCAATCTTTGGCTTTGTTAACATTAATACTCTCCATCATTTTACTTTAGTTATACCTATCTATTAGTACGTTCTGAACCCAGGATAGCTGACCTTCTGAGATCTCAAATTTAAAAGTTTTGTCTCAGACTGCAATTTCCTCTCCTTCTAGATGTCTGATTCAATTACTCTCATTTCAACCTACAGGGCTTCTTACTTTCATTTTCCCCCGTTTTCCTCCTTTCAGCTCTCTCCTGACTTCATGTACTTTTCTAGGAAGCTTCTTGCAACTATCAGTATTGCTTGCACTGCCTCAATTACCAGCTGAACGAGTGAATTTTCTGCAGGTACAACTGGGCAGAAAGTTTATCCACATTTTCACTACTGACTGCATAGAATAGTACTTGACAGTAACACTGAGGTGTTGTCCACACTCTTATGGAGATAACATTCTAGTATGTGTCTTATGGGAGGCAGACAGTAAGCCTTTTCAGCCTAGAACACTTTTATCCTAGATTCTTGGCTACCTCCTTAACCAGTGGGTCTCCATTTA
Organism: Redunca redunca; assembly: GCA_006410935.1. NCBI lineage: Eukaryota > Metazoa > Chordata > Mammalia > Artiodactyla > Bovidae > Redunca > Redunca redunca. Next base: position 1,126,833 of record SJYQ01000603.1, on the reverse strand, counting down.
GTTTTCTGCCTCTTCTGTGAAGCTTTCTCTGACCTCTTCTTACTGATTATGTGCATCTCACTTTGTTGTGCTACCGTGGCACCCTGTGTTTCTTCCCTTACCAATATCTTAATAGCACATTAAAATGTACTATTTAATTATCTGTATCCTTTGATAGATTATAGACTATGTATATACAGGAATTATGCCTACCTCATTTGCTACTGAATTCTTTGCCTATAGCATAATATCTATTCACAAAGAGGATAATCAAATATATTTGTTAAATAAAGGACTGAGATCTCCAGAGTAAGAGAAAACTTGTGACCCATTCATAAAAGCCTAAAACTCTAGTGTTGTGAAAGTAGTAAACGATTTTAGAGATTAGAGGAAAGAAAATGAGTTTGAAAGGTTCTATCACACTAAAACATAAGGTCCTACTAGTGTCATCTTAAATACTGTATGTGATGCACTGAAGGGATAACTAAGCATTTATCATGTGGTCTGTGTAATAAAGTCTATGTATTAATTCAGAAAGTATTTTTGAGTATGTTATATATCTGTCAGGCATACGTACATGAGTAAATGTAAGAATGTAAGGCATTCCCTGGTGACTCAGATGGTAAAGAATCTGTCTGCAATGTGGGAGACCCGAGTTTGATCCCTGGGTCAGGAAGATCTCTGGGAGAAAGGAATGGCCACCCACTCCAGTATTCCTTGGGGGAAGTTGGGGCTTTCCTGGTGTCCCAGATGGACTAACACTTTCACTTTTTTCCAGGCATTCCTGCTGGAAATAAAGAGTCCCCCACTTGTGTTTATTAAGAGACTATACCTCAGAAGATGATTAATGATTACTATAAGAGGTTGACTGAATTAATATAATTACAAATGAAAATCTGACTAAACAAAATCTTACCTGTAATAGAGAAAACAACCACCATGAAGTCAAAAATGTTCCATCCACTGGTGAAATAGTTACAATGGAAAACGATGAGCTTTAGTACACATTCTCCAATATATAGCATAACATAAACTGAGTTAATCCAAAACAGAGCAGTGTCGATTTTGGGGCTCTGTTCATCACTTTGTATCATAATGGTTATTGCTTGGAAACATATAAGAGTCATAATGATGATATTAAAAACTCGACTTGTTACCAAGTCATAGATGAATCGTTGGAACTTGTTCTGTGTATAAAGGAAAAAGATGTAATATTCTTATTAGTAAGATATTTATACACATTGTCTTAAGATTTACAACTTCCCTCCCAGCATAAATAGTAGAATTTGGGAAGACGAAGATGTTACCAAACTATAAATACAGCATATAGTCAAAGCAAATAAATAAAAAGACCATCAAAATCTGTCAAGGAACACCTTTAAAAAATTATGTCAAAAGCGCTTGCTGTTAAGAATTTTAAAAACACATTTTCATTTGTAATAGAGAAACATATAAAGGAAACTTTTTCAGAAAGCTAAGAAAATCTAGATGTTTCTTTACTTCTGGGAGAGGTACTGGTTTTTGAGAGTCTTCATACATCAGCTTCTTCAGTGCACGGTACTGTTTCTTCTGCTTGACTGTTATAAAGATATTTGAGCCTCCCTGGTAAAGCAATGAAAGAAAAAGATATTAAAATCATGTTTAATCCACATTTCACCTTATATTAACATGCATTTTCTGAAGCTTGGCAATTATTGATTTAATCCTCTAAAGAATGCTTAGCTGCAATGAACTATATAATGTTTAAACATGTCTGACTTTCTGCACAAAAATCCATACAAAATACAGAGTATACACTGGAAAAGATTGATATTCAATTATATTTTGATGCATTTTGCTGTGGGTAGTCAACCCTATTTTAACTTTTTAGTTACTGGGACTTACCTCTTGTTAGAGACAAAAGAGAAACAGCAGAGGATATCTGGAAAGGTTACTAAGAATAGTTAACCTCAAAAGCTGAACTTGATTTGTAGCTTTCAATAATCAAGAAAAAATAGAATTGGTCATATACTTGTTTTTATACGTTCACAGGTTACTTAATTTTCCAAATACTATCAGAAGATATCTTTTCATTATTATTCCAAAAGCACCTAGTGCTTACCCCTTCATAATACCTTCTAGGAATTATTCATTTTTGTGTTTCTAGTGTTAATTTCAGTATCTTATACAGAAAAAAGCAAAGTGAATAAGAGGTGAACATTTAATGTGTTAATCTAGCAGTTAGGAATTGTTACTGCCCATGTCAGGACTGGGTCACTTAAATTGACAGGGTTCACCAATTTGAAGCCCCTGGGCAAATCCTAGGATGTTATTCCATTGGGCTGAAATCTTTAAGAAGCTGAAGCATACAGTCCAACGACCACTGATCCTTCTGCATGCATGCATGCTAACTAGCTTCAGCCTCTCTGCTGCTGCTGCTAAGTCGCTTCAGTCGTGTCCGACCCTGTGCGACCCCATAGACGGCAGCCCACAAGGCTCCGCCGTCCCTGGGATTCTCCAGGCAAGAACACTGGAGTGGGTTGCCATTTCCTTCTCCAATGCATGAAAGTGAAAAGTGAAAGTCAAGTCGCTCAGTCGTGTCCGACTCCTAGCAACGCCATGGACTGCAGCCTACCGGGCTCCTCCGTCCATGGGATTTTCCAGGCAAGAGTACTGGACTGGGTTGCCATTGCCTTCTCCCTCAGTCTCTCTAAGCCCATCTAATTATTCTAATCCTATCTAATTAGTGCAGACTCAGATTCTACACCACATTGATGACTTTGCTAAATACAAAATTTCGAGATTAAACTATTCTTTTCTTTGATTCACTAGAAGGCATTTCTACACTTAATAGAAAGTAGATCCCCAAGGTTAAAATAAGTGGATTTACATGACATTTGAAGCATTTGTATTAACAGAAGCCCTGAAGGGAGTCTTTGTGTGGAGATGACACTGAACAAGGGTTTTCCAATTCTGCCTCTGAATTTTCTTATTTGTTCCAAGGAACTCCTATTTAGGTCACCTAATTAGGATTTATGACCCTCTACTTTTAGCAGAAAAAGTCATTTCAACTGACAAAGATGTCTCTGCTGGGTACAATTTTGAACCACTTTGAGTACATCAAAGAATAAAAAAGTGTGGTTTGTTTTTCTTGAACATCTTCACATATTTGTGCAGATACAAAACAATGCTATTTTTCAGCATGTCATGATTTACAAACACATACATGGAAACAGT
>SJYQ01000603.1:1107572-1118064 GCA_006410935.1 Redunca redunca | reverse complement strand
GAATATTGTTAAGTTCAAATACTAATTACAAAAAAATAAGGATTCTAAGGTGATTTATTTAAAAGTAAACATACATGCATAAATATGATTCAATATTAATAAAAATGAATGCTGATTGGGCAAGGTGATATAGTTATGATTAATTTTGTTGTACCTTCCTTTTTCTATATTTCTAGGTAATATAAATGAAAAAAATTATTCTCTTTTACCCTATATTGAAGAGGTTCAAAGTGGGCTTCAAAGTAAGGATATCATTTATATATGCATGGGAGAATGCAGATACAAAAGAACGATAAGCAAGAAACAAGAAGGTGGGTTGCAGGTATAAAGTGGTATCATTGAAATAGAAGGTTAATTTGCAAGAATTAATTTAGAAGACAAAGGTCAGATATTATAAGTCATTATTTATAGACTGAGAAGCTTCAATCTTTGTTGATAGAATGGGGAGACATTTGTTCATTCAACAAAAATTAATGAGCACCTACTATGTGACATGAATGGTTCTAGGCATATAGGGTAAGGAGAGAACAAAATCGAGAAAATATTTTGGCTTAATGGAGCTTATTTTTCTTGTTATGTGGAGAACAGAATATGTGTGCAGTGGTGGAACTACTGTAGTGATTCACGTGTTCTGGTACCTTGGATCAGTGTACTACTGGGGAAGTTTGTGATGGAAAAGTGCTCAGATGCTCAGTTGTGTCCAACTCTTTGCAATTCCATGGACTGTAGCCCACCAGGCTCCTCTGTCCATGGGATTCTCCTGGCAAGAATACTGGAGTGGGTAGCCATTTCCTCCTCTAGGGGATCGTCTCGACCCAAGAATCGAACTCGTGTCTCTTAAGTTTTCTGCATTCGGCAGGTGGATTCTTTACCACTCGGGCCATATGGGAAGCCCAAAGTTTATGTTAAGTGCTTTATTTTAAATGTATGATTTAAAGGTAGAGCCAACAGAATTTGAATTATAATGATAATATTTTCAAAATATCGTTCAATAAGCATATTTGCTTAGCAGCAGGTTTATAGGTAATGATTATAAAAACCCAGGAGTTAAGTGCTGAACTGTTAAAATTTTAAAATGGAAAGTGTGGATGTTAAACATTAGATATAAAGAGATATGGGATATTGGTGACTGAGAATGTATAGAGAAAGGTAAAAGAAAGATATACATAAATCAAAAAGAAAGTCAGAATAAGAGTAAAGAAGGAAGAGTAAACAAATAGCCTTTAAAATTTTTCTTTAAAATACGTACGATAACAACCATGAAGTCTAGTTTGTACCAGCCATTAGTGAAATAGGCTTTAAAACCATATGCCATCCACTTTAGAAGCATTTCCAGAATAAAGATGTAAGTGAAGATCATATCAGCATATTCTAATAAGATTTTAATAGTCTTTCTCTGATCAATATATATATCTTCAAAAGCCTGTGGGTAAAATATTTAAAGATCAATGTACATGTAATTTCTAAAAACTCCTCTGGGAAAGTGGGGAATTAAACCCCTTCTCCAGATGGTGACCACTGTCAGATTGCAGTCTCAAGGGCTTGTACACTTGGTTTGAGTTTATTCACACAATCCATATCTATTTTTTGATCCCATGCCTGTAGCAGACATCATTAATTGATTCCAGAACCTCTATTTAAGGAGTCTGAACTTGACCTCATAATTGTTCTAAACAGTGAACTGAAAAGTCTCTCTCAAATCAGTTATTCAAACTTAGATGGACTCTTTAGTCATATCTGACCTGGTTCTTATCTCTTATAGCCATCTCACAGATACATGTCATTGTGAATAAAGGAGTAGAGATAAGCAAACAAAGAAAACCCCCAAACCTGTGTTTTCAGAAATCCATACAGCTACTACAAGAAAAGTCACAAAGTGTGTCAGATAAACCAGTGGAAATAAATGAATATAAAATAAGACCATAATGTTTTTCTAATGTTTCTCAGTTTTAATTGATCAACCTCAGTTTTACTATGGAAGAAGCAAAGTCTGATAATGTCATTCAAATTAATTTCATAGTAATTTTTAGCATTGAAAAAAGGCAATAAAGTATCAATAACCTCAGGCAGACTTGTTGCAAAGTGTAACGGAGGTCAAAGATTAAACATGGGTGGAAATAATCATATGTAAAGAAAGGTGTGATTCTTGAAAACCTATTGCTAAATAAAAGTATATATAAAATAACAGAATTAACTGGCTCAATTGAACCAATTATGGACTAAAGTATCCTTTAAAACGGATTATAAATATCATCCAAATTTATTCTAAAGTACTATTTATTAAATGGATTTACCTACTGAAAAGGTACATAATGCAAAATAATATTAAAAGATATGCAGAAGCCTCTATTTCAATTTAAACATTAAAGAAATAGGCAATCTCGGGACTTTGCAGGGGCACCCCACTTCAGTACTCTTGCCTGGAAAATCTCATGGACAGAGGAGCCTGGTGGGCTGCAGTCCAGGGGGTCGCTAGGAGTCGGACATGACTGAGCGACTTCACTTTCCCTTTTCACTTTCATGCATTGGAGAAGGAAATGGCAACCCACTCCAGTGTTCTTGCCTGGAGAATCCCAGGGAGAGGGGAGCCTGGTGGGCTGCCGTCTATGGGGTCTCACAGAGTCGGCCACAACTGAAGCGACTTAGCAGCAGCAGCAGCAGTGGTAAAGAATCTGCCTACCAATACAGGGGACACAAGTTTGATCCCTGGTCCAGGAAGATCCCGCATGCCACAGGACAGCTAAGCCTATGTGCCGCAACCGCGGAGCCCGAGCTCTAGAGCCCATTATCCACAACAAGAGAAGTTCCCACAGTGCGGAGCCGGGCACCTCAGCAAAGAGTAGACCTCACTCACAGCAACTGGAAAGCCTCTGTGCAGCAGCAAAGAGCCAGTGCAGCCATAAATTAAATAAATAGATAAATCTTTTTAAAAACAGGCAACACCAATATATGGCAGTTGAAGCCCACAAGCTGGCTCCCCATGCGGAATGGGGAAGTAACCGTGAGAGGTCAGAGTGTGGTTCTGGAGCCCGGTAGCGTTCTCCTCAAGGCAAGTGATGGTCACGTGGGTATATTCACTTGGTGAAAATCCTTTATGCTGTACACTTATGATCTGTATGCTTTCTGGCATGTGTGCTAAACGTCAGTATAAAGTTTACTTTAAAAATATATGTAGTACAAAGTCTGGTTCCCAACCATCACACCATCTTCTCTGTTTCATGTAGCTCAAAATTAACTACTTCTTCTGTATCAGTCTCTGATCTTCTTTAATCAGACACAAGCAAATATCAATATACATTCTATTTTTATTCCTTTCCTACATAGAATGCAGCATGCTGTGCACTTTATTCTTTCTTTTTTTCACTTGTTACCATATCTTGGGGAACTGCGATTTCAACATGCAGACAGGTTTTGCATTTTCTAGCTAACTGCATAGTATCCCACTGGATGACTGTACCATAGTGTATTTAAATAGTCACCCAATATGTATTCTTTTTGCTTTTCAATTTTTTGGTATTACAAAATGTTCAGTGCACAGCCTTGTAAATGCACTTAACACATGTGAAGATTCTAAGATAATTACCCAGAATTAAGATAGTTGTGTCAATGAATAAATATATTTGTAGTTCAAAGGTTCTTAAAAATATATACAATATTTCTCTTATGGAACAAGTTCCAAAGTACTAGCACAATATGTGCACATTTTTAAACTTTGTTAAAATAATAGGGTATTTATTAACATTCTTTTTCCTACTATCATTCACATATTTTGAAATTATTTATTTAATATTGAATGAGGCATATACAGACTTTCTAAGAAACTCCAATGTATATCTTCCAAAACTAAAATCATAGAATATAAAATTTGGTACTATAATAAGTATTCTGGGGAAAAATAATTTGGCTGGTGACATTATGAATTAATAGACATATGATCATTTTTCCTGTAAAAATATCACATACGTTCACTTACCAGAGCACCTGTGCTAAGCAGAGTGACAAGGCCAATAAAACACTTAAAGCAACCGTTTTCTACTATTTTGCAGCAAGTTTTCCTTATGTTCTGCCAGATTTTTCCTTTCTTGGGGCCTCTACCGATTTGAGCAGATGAAGATCTTCGTTCATAAACTGTCAAGAATGAAAGTATTAAGAACAAACATCTAGAAATTAATGAAAAGTTAAACATTTCAAATGTTTTAACAATCATTTATTTACAGTATCAAATATAGTTGTTCTCTGACTTATAAACATTAGATTTATACCCCTACTGTAGTGACCACTGCAATCACTGAGAAAAAAAAGAAAAACTTGTGAGTTCCATAATAGTAAGGAAGGAAGGAAAAAAACCTTGAAGCTGGGAAAGACTGAGGACAGGAGAAGGGGGCGACAGAGGATGGCATTACCAACTCAATGGACATGAATTTGAACAAACTCTAGGAGATAGTGAAGGACAGGGAAACCTGTTATGCTGAAGTCCATGGGATCGCAAAGCGACCATGGGCACAAATCAGCGACTGAACAAGTAAGTAAGTGTACATTAATCATGTTCAATTCTTTGTAATCCCATGGACAGTAGCTCACACCAGGCTCCCCTGACCTGGAATTTCCCAGGCAAGAATACTGGAGTGGTTTGCCATTTCCTGTTCCACGAGATCTTCCCAACCAAGAGTTCAAACCCATATGTCTTGAGTCTCCTGCATTAGCAGGGAGATTCTTTACCACTGCACCACCTGAGGACCATAGCTGGAAAAAGGAAACTGTGAAAGGCACAGATGACTTAGAACATCCTCTTACCCTATTAGACAGAATCTGAGAATAGAAGATACCCCCACTCCTACAAAACAAACACACCCACACACACGATCTTCTGATTATTAGATTTTTTTGGTATAATGCCTGAAAATTCATTCTTTGAAGATTCACATGGCATAACAAGCATTTTCATTTAAATATACTTCATGACATGTTAAGAGCTATAATATCAATTAAGTAAATTAAATTTATCCCAGTTCTTCAGTGGTATGGGATAGAAATTTTGAATGAGACTATTTAAGGAGCTAAGCTTGGATTATAGAGTATTTTATGGATAGGGTACAAGTGTAATTCTATCTTCTGGTCAAGAGAGTTAGCATAAGGAAAACCTGAGGGTTGAAAAGGGTAACTGATAAGAGAATGAAGCATGTTGGTGGGTGGAGTTTAAAGTCAATACGTTTAAAAATTTTCCCTAGAGCCAATTTATACATTCTTGGTCAGAAAAGTAAAGGAAACATTTTCTCCCTGGTCTTGTGTCATACAAGTCCTAGAATGCAGGCTACTGAGAGCAGATTCTTATTTCTGAGTACAGGAATTTGAACACTTAGGAGTTGCCATTTTGATGATCTCAGTGATTTTAAATATTCAGAACCTATGGTTATTTGTCAGTCTTGATAGGAGACTAATACACTAATACACCTAATGCAGACTAATACACAGTGATCCAGTCATCTCCAACTCTTTGCAGCCCCATGGACTGTAGCCCAACAGGCTCCTCTGCCCATGGAATTTTCCAGGCAAGAATACTAGTGCAGTTTGCCGTTTCCTATTCCAGGGGATCTTCCCCACTCAGGGATTGAACCCATATCTCTTGTGTCTCCTGCACTGGCAGGTGGATTAGTTACCACTAGCGCCACCTGAGAAGCCCCTTAAGAAACTAAATTAAATTATAAATTATAGAGAGGTGCATGTTCAGTTCAGTTCAGTTCAGTCGCTAAGTCGTGTCCGACTCTTTGCAACCCCATGAATTGCAGCACGCCTGGCCTCCATGTCCATCACCAACTCCCGGAGTTCACTCAAACTCACGTCCATCGAGTTGGTGATGCCATCCAGCCATCTCATCCTCTGTTGTCCCCTTCTCCTCCTTGCCCCAATCCCTCCCAGCATCAGAGTCTTTTCCAGTGAGTCAACTCTTCACATGAGGTGGCCAAAGTATTGGAGTTTCAGCTTTAGCATCATTCCTTCCAAAGAACACCCAGGACTAATCTCCTTTAGAATGGACTGGTTGGATCTCCTTGCAGTCCAAGGGACTCTCAAGACTCTTCTCCAACACCACAGTTCACAAGCATCAATTCTTCAGCACTCAGCCTTCTTCACAGTCCAACTCTCACATCCATACATGACCACTGGAAAAACCATAGCCTTGACTAGACGGACCTTTGTTGGCAAAGTAACATCTCTGCTTTTGAATATGCTATCTAGGAGGTGCATTTTACATGTTTAAATACTTAGTCAACTGACCGAAGCCCTATATATTTCTTAATATTCATGGAGCTTATAAAAATAAATGACTATTACATTTGTTTTCCTATGAGCATTTTAAATATTGACCTCATTCTATGAGGTATAAACACACACACACACACTAATTTAATCTTTCTATTAATCCCATGAAGTAAGTCTTATTCTTAATCTCATTTTACATATTAGGAAATGAGTCAGAGGAGGGTAAGTAAAAGCTAGTAAGTGGTGGGCTGGGATCTGAACTCAGTATGTCTGATTTCAGAACTAAAACTTTTAACTACTTCATGAGACCCCCTAGGAAGCAGGACCTTTTCTCCATTTCAACCATTGACTTTTTCTCTGACTTTTATTATAAGTTTCTATTAGGATATATATGAGCATGAGTGCATGTGCACACGCACAAACACATTTGCATGTGTGCATGAATCTGAGTGAACTCAGGGAGTTGGTGATGGACAGGGAGGCCTGGCGTGCTGCGATTCATGGGGTCGCAAAGAGTCAGACACGACTGAGCAACTGAACTGAACTGATTCCTTAGTCAAATTAATAAACTCCTTAAAATTAAAAGTGTATTTAATAGTATTATTTAGGTTAAGAGAAATTTAGCTTAATGTTAATATAATGATTAAAATTTATTTTTTTCTTACCATTTCTAAGATGCTTTGGCTTTTCACGTTCATAGACCGTTTCTTCTTCAGAGAGAACAATATCAACTGTACTACATTCAGATGAGCTTGACTGCTTTACTTTCTGAAAAGTAAGTCCCACCAAGAAAGTTGCCATTAAAGTTTCATTTACTCACTATAGCTAAAGTTTATTTCATTTTCAGAAAAAAGAAAAATTATGTACAAAAAAATTACTGTTAAAGTAAAAGACTTTATGCCAGTTTCATGAGTGATATTAAAATCCATACAGAGACTTCCCTGGTGGTTAAGACTCTGAGCTTCAAGGCAGGGTGCAGGGTTCGATCCCTGGTCAAGGAATTAAGATCCCACATGTCACGTGGCATGGACAAAACTAAAAACTAAATTAAAAATAAACTTTAAATGTATATGTATCTCTGGGAGTCAAAATGTTTAAATATATTTTTAAAATTAATTTAAGATAAAATAATTTTCACATTAAAATGAACANTGTATTTATTATTTTAAATTTATAAATAAATCAAAATTCAAAATTATAAATCATTTTAAAAGATTACTTAGTGACCAATATATATGGCTACATTATGAAAAAAATAAGTTTCAAAATCTGATTTAAGTTTGATGTTATTTTTATGAAATGTATGTAATTATATATTTGTACTAAAAGATAAAAGTTCAAATACCAAAGAAACAAGAACATGAATCTCTGAATGATCATACCACTTGTAATTTTTATATTTTATTCTCTGCTTTTTTAGATCAACATCCTAAATACTCTTGGGCTACATAATCTGGAAAGTGGTTAATTAAATATATAATGAAATATATAAATGATAAAATCTTCTTTGAGTAGTTAACCAATCAAAAGAACCAAATAATTATGCATCTTAAGTAACTTCTAAAACTTCAACATCTACAGTTATATTAAGTTCCATCTTTCCTGTATATCTTTGTATCTCAGACTTTCTAATGAGATCGACAAGAAGTTTTTCAGGACATTTCCACACAATGTGTTGCGATAAATAGCAATTTTACCCAGAAATATATGGTAGCACAAGCCTTATAATGTTGAATAAAGTCAGTGTGGAAGAGAAGAATGTTTTTCATTTCCTAATAATGGTATTAATTAAAGGAAAATGGACCTGACAAGATTGGGTATGATGAGTGAAAGTGTTTCTCTGAAACAAAGATGCCTTTACCAGAAACTAGAAGGGCTCTAGATAATTGAAACTTAATTCCTGTTAGAAGGGCAATTTGATAAGCTATTACAGAGAGCAGCTGATAAGCCAGAAGAGGTCTGGGAGATAAGATGGTGCCAGAGACTTTGAGGATCTGGAAAAAGACATTATCTTCCCTGCCCCATGCCAGTGAGTGAAATAAAAAAATTCTTTAGTGAAGTTCAATGGAAGTGGCTCACACTGCAGATGTGATCGCTGTAGATTAAATGGTACCTCCTACTAAGACATTGCGCTACTTGCAAATGAAGACAGTAAGACTGGATTCGGTAAGGTATACATTTTTAAAGCTAAGTGAAAGGCAGTATCTGCCCTTCTTTAAAGGTGATCCTTTTTTTTTTTTTCTTTTGGTTCCCTAGTGGCTCAGCAGTAAAGACTTTGCCTACAGTGCAGAAGACGTGGGTTCGATCCCTGAGTAGAAAGATCCCCTGGAGAAGAAAATGGCAACCCACTCCAGTATTCTTGCCTGGAAAATCCCATAGACAGAGACTGGTGTGTTAGAGTCCATGAGGCCACAAAGGAGTTTGACATGACTTAGTGTCTAAACAACAACGAATTGTCTACATTTACAACAAATGTTTCTTTTACCCTTTGGTCCTTTAGTCTAACTCAATTATGTTAGACTAATTATGTTATAATATATGTTGCAGAAATAAACTGACAAGAATCTTAAAATTTTAGCAAGCAGAAAAGTATCTGTATCTTAGCACTCTTCTAGTCCCATCTTATATTTTAAAGATGATAAAGCCTAGGAGAGTTTAGTGACTTCTCCAGTAGTATGCATTAATTATAAAAATCTAGGTTTCTTCAATATGCTTTTTATCACCCCATTAACTGAAGATGTTATAATTATGTTATCTAATGTTTGCTAAGTGCTTCCATATTTTAGACATTATTCTATGCACTATTGAACTATTTTTCTTAATCATTCTATCTCTTCTGAGAAATAGATACAATTTTATCCTTATTCACAGATGAAGAAACTTAGGGAGTTTAAGAAACTGGATCAGGAGCAGAAAATCAGGAGAAGTGTTGCAGCTAGGACTGAATGGACAATAACCTAACTTTGGAACTTCAGCATTGCTTCACTTGTCAACAGTGTCATCAATCAACAGTATACAATCATAATGTTAAAACAACTTACCTCTTTGCTGCTTCCATCACCTGACTTGCTCTGAATCTCCTTATTGTCCGGATTTTCTATATCAGATTCTTCTGAAGCAATCGGTACAGTTTCTGAGACACTGGGACTGGGGATTAGTGACTGACTCTCATTTTCCGTCATTGTGTTTTTCTCTGTGCCACTGCTTTTTTCCTTATCCTTGAGGAAATCTTGGGTGTTGCTCAATTCAGAGAGAGTATGGTCAGAAATATTCTCTTTAACATAGACATCACTTATATTGTCCATTGTTTCCTTTAGAACATTTTTGTTTTTGCATAATATTTTAGAAAGCACATAATTTATTCCTTTTTTAATTCTTGCCATTGCACGCTGGAGATTTTTTGCTTCATTATTTTCTTCATCAGTTGTTGCAGGCTTGTATGAACTAAATGAGATGATCAACGCCAGAAACAGGTAAAGTATCTGAAAGAGGAAGTAAATGAAGCTAAATGGATATCATTTTTCGTTTGTTTCAAACAACAACAACAAAAAATATTTTTAAAAAGCTGGCCTGCAATCTGAAAACAGCATACACACTATGATGCTCTTTAGGCTATTCAGTTCTTACTCATCTACAGAGGATCAGTTGCTGTGTTAGGAATTTGGATAGCCAGAAGGTTACAATGTTCTATGAAATATCATTTGTTTCTCCTTTACAGATGAAAACCCCAAAGCTTACAGATGCCAAGTATCAACGATCACAGAGGTTGAACTTAAGTCTGTCTTACTCCAGTTTGTTTTCTTTTCTACTAAGCCAGGCAGAGTCTCCCAAGGTGAGAAAATCAGTTGCTACTCCACGTGGCTGAATTCACATCCACCTAACTCAGAAAGATATGTAATGACATCTTCATGGGTTCTGCAAATTCATGAGACTCTCCTGGCGGGAGAGCTATCCCTAGTTTTAAAGTCCACATCTAATTTCCTTGTGATGTGCAAGCACAGGGTTTGGGTAGGTTAGTTGATTTTCTCTGGTAATAAATTTGGTCAAATAAGAAAGAAATGAGTAACGGAAGGATCACTCCTAATATTTGCAAATTATTTTGAAATCGAAGATAGTGTATATTTCAACCTTTACTATCACTGAGAAATAAGATCAAGCCATGTCCAATTTCCAGAGAATTAGATTTTTATTTTGTTTCTTTTTGTAGAGTATAAATTAAAATTTTAGATTATAA
>SJYQ01000603.1:1079104-1095803 GCA_006410935.1 Redunca redunca | reverse complement strand
TCTTTGGAAGGAATGATGCTAAAGCTGAAACTCCAGTCCTTTGGCCACCTCATGCAAAGAGTTGACTCATTGGAAAAGACTCTGATTCTGGGAGGAATTGGGGGCAGGAGGAGAAGGAGACGACAGACGATGAGATGGCTGGATGGCATCACTGACTCGATGGATGTGAGTCTGAGTGAATTCCGGGAGTTGGTGATGGACAGGGAGGCCTGGCGTGCTGCGATTCATGGGGTCGCAAAGAGTCGGACACGACTGAGTGACTGAACTGAACTGAACTGAATGCATTCTTCTCTATTATAGTCTCTAGAAAGAGATGGTTAGATTTAGAAGGTTATTAGATAGTGCAGATTTTGGCAAGAACATATTGGGGTGTTTTATGTTTCCTATTTAAAAACATCAGGAAACACAATACCTGGTGGTCCCAGTTACAGATTTGCTATAATAATTTTATAGTTTATCTCTCCATTAGACAACTAGCTTCATGAAGATAGTGTATTTGTATTCACTAATTTTTAAATCTCCAATGTTTAATACAATGTCTAGTGCAGAAAATTGTCAATGATGTGTTATTTAATTATATAGGTGAATTCTAAGATTGTCATTTTATATGGGCACATATTTTGTAATACCTACATTCCTACTGTTGTGTATATCTGATTTTTTCTGAAGTTTTGCCAATAACTGAGAATTCATTGACAATTTTCACCTAGAAACTGTGTAATTGATGGAATAATAAGGTTTCAGTGTTGGTTCTCTAGAACAATGATGAAAAATGTTTTCTTTTTTTCACTGTCAAGAAATCAAATACCTATAAATATAGATGAAATTTTGCAACTGGAACTCCTCGATAAGAATTACATTAAGGATTTGTGAAGACACTATTTGTGTGTCTGGCACATGATGTTGTTCAGTCACTAAGTCATATCTGACTCTTTGCGACCACATGGACTGCACCATTCCAGGCTTCCTTGTCCTTCACTATCTCCCCGAGTTTGTTCAAAGTCATGTCCATTGATTGGAGATGCTATCTAACTATCTTGTTCTCTGCTGCTCTCTTCTCCTGGCACATAGCTGACAATAAATATTATATACTATTATTATTGTTGTCATTATTATTATTTTAGTTATCTCTAAAAAGGGGACACAGTCCAAGACTTGAGGATTCCATATTGATGAGTATTCTCCATATGGACTGCTGTGCCTTCTTGCAGTCGTCTTCCTGTGTTTCCTATAATTAATCAATACCATTTTTTCAGTTGCTTAATATACTCTAAGCAGTGCTAAGTGCTTTACAAGCATTTATTTAATTTGAATCTCACAACTTATAACAGATATTATAATATACACCTTACAGATGAAGAACCTGAGGTTTAGAATGGTTAACTTCAGATGTGTAGAGGATACCACCCTAATGACAGAAAATGAAGAGGAATTAAAGAGCCTCTTGATGAAGGTGAAAGAGGAGAGTTAAAAAGCTGGCTGAAAACTCAAAATTAAAACAAAGATCATGGCATGCAGTCCCCTCACTTCATGGCAAATAGATGGGGAAAAAATGGAAACGGTGACAGGCTTTATTTTCTTGGGTGACAAAACCACTGTGGCTGCAGCCATGAAATTAAAATACACTTGCTTCTTAGAAGAAAAGCTTTGACAAACTTAGACAGCATATAAAAAGCAGAGACATTACTTTGCTGATAATGGTCCATATATTCAAAGTTATGGTTTTTCCGGTAGTCATATACGGATGTGAGAGCTGAACCATAAAGAAGGCTGAGCGCCAAAGAACTGATGCTTTCAAACTGTGGTGCTGGAGAAGACTCTTGAGAGTCTCTTGGACTGCAAGGAGATCAAATCAGTCAATCCGAAAGGAAATCCACCGTGATTATTCATTAGAAGGACTGATGGTAAAGCTGAAGTCTCATTACTTTGGCCACCTGATATGGAGATCCAACTCAGTGGAAAAGACCCTGATGTTGGGAAAGACTGAAGGCAGGAGGA
Organism: Redunca redunca; assembly: GCA_006410935.1. Classification (NCBI taxonomy): domain Eukaryota; kingdom Metazoa; phylum Chordata; class Mammalia; order Artiodactyla; family Bovidae; genus Redunca; species Redunca redunca. The sequence continues at coordinate 1,093,805 of SJYQ01000603.1, read as the reverse complement.
GAAGGGGGTGACAGAGGATGAGATGTTGGATGGCATCACCGATTCAATGGACGTGAGTTTGAGCAAACTCCAAGAAATACTGAAGGATGGGGAAGCGTGGTGTGCTGCAGTCCATGGGGTTGCAAAGAGTTGGACCTGACTGAGTGACTCAGTAACAACAACAAGGAAAGGTTAACATACTTGGCAAATATCATAAATCTAGTAAGCAGCTAAAATGGACTGAAATCTATATTAATCTGACTGCAAAACTGTGATTTTATCCAATATAATCTACTGTTTTCTTGTAACGTGAGAATATGAAACACATATGCAATTTCCCTGTAATTTCAACATAGGAATTAGAATTTGCTGAGTGTTACATCAGTCACCTAAAGAGTCCTCAGTATGTTCCATTTAAAGTTCTTCATTCGCCAGCATTTTCTTATGTGTAAAAAAGAAAAAGAAAATATATCTTGTAAAAATGACTTTTACTCTCATTTTCCCAGAAAACTTTTGTATGTCAAGATGTTCTAGTACTCTTCCAGGAAAAGAAATCTTTCATAATTGAAAGACTTTATTTAAATCCAGAAAGGGTTTATGTGGTCCAGAATAGCCAAATGAATGGAGATATTGGGAAATTACAAAATACTCTTTCACAGGCAGAGTTAATAGGGCATCTCATCTGAAATAAGAGAAGAATTGTGCTCTTGGATATATCTGTGTGTTCAGTTCAGTTCAGTTCAGTTCAGTGGCTCAGTCATGTCTGACTCCTTGCAACCCCACGAATCGAAGCACACCAGGCCTCACTGTCCATCAGCAACTCCTGGAGTTCACTCAGATTCATGTCCATCGAGTCAGTGATGCCATCCAGCATCTCATCCTCTGTCATCCCCTTCTCCTCCTGCCCCCAATCCCTCCCAGCATCAGAGTCTTTTCCAATGAGTCAACTCTTCGCATGAGGTGGCCAAAGGACTGGAGTTTCAGCTTTAGCATCATTCCTTCCAAAGAAAGCCCAGGGCTGATCTCCTTCAGAATGGACTGGTTGGATCTCCTTGCAGTCCAAGGGATCTCAAGAGTCTTCTCCAACACCACACTTCAAAAGCATCAGTTTTCCGGCGCTCAGCCTTCTTCACAGTCCAACTCTCACATCCATACATGACCACAGGAAAAACCATAGCCTTGACTAGACGGACCTTAGTCAGCAAAGTAATGTCTCTGCTTTTGAATATGCTATCTAGGTTGGTCATAACTTTTCTTCCAAGGAGTAAGCGTCTTTCAATTTCATGGCTGCAGTCACCATCTGCAGTGATTTTGGAGCCCAAAAATATAAAGTCTGACACTGTTTCTACTGTTTCCCCATCTATTTCCCATGAAGTGATGGGACCGGATGCCATGATCTTCATTTTCTGAATGTTGAGCTTTAAGCCAACTTTTTCACTCTCCTCTTTCACTTTCATCAAGAGGCTTTTTAGCTCCTCTTCACTTTCGGCCATAAGGGTGGTGTCATCTGCATATCTGAGGTAATTGATATTTCTCCCAGCAATCTTGATTCACGCTTGTGTTTCTTCCAGTCCAGTGTTTCTCATGATGTACTCTGCATATAAATTAAATAAGCAGGGTGACAATATACACCTGTGTGTAGCTCTTATCATTTGAAATGCCACTTCAAAACAAATTATACATTCCACATATCATTCGGACTACAATCATTCAATCTGTAGGAACTCTCATTTCTAGAGACCTAAAGCTTTGTAATTTATCTGTGACTTCCACATGGGTGATATAATGGCTATACTCAATAGCTTCCTTTGATTAATGTACATGCTTTCTTCATACCGTCTACAATTGCTTCTTCTTTCAGGGGTATGCACTGACCTCATAGATACATGTATCTATCAATAACTTGTCATTTGGTATGATCCTACATTATGTCATTCAGGCCCTACATTTTAGTGGAATGACTTTTCTTGAGTTTCTTCACTGATCACAACTTAATGAGAGAGCTAGTTAATAGAGAGTTATCATTTTCCCCTTTTGGTCCAGTAGAGGCCTTTGGGATTAATGAACTTCTTAGCCAGTCATATCACACATGCCAGAGTGAATCATGGCCCTTTTCCAAAATTTTTTTTTTTAAATCTTTTCTATGTGAGGGATAAGCAAGATACAGTTCTTTTCCATCTTTTGGTCCCTCAATCTGTCCTTTGTACATCTACTAGAAAATGTAGTTCAAATACTTCTTCCCATGTAGACAATCTTCATTAGCAAGGGTCAAGAGTGAAAATAGTAGCAAACCCAGAGGGATGGAGGAGAAGGCAAGGCATGGCTCCCTTCCCACAGTGAGGGCCCTGTAACCAGGTCAGTGTGTGGGAGCACTGGGCTCACTTGTGACCACTCTGGGCCGAGCACCTTCCGAAGGACAAACTCTGAGGCAGTGGGGCACCTCACAACACCAGGGGAGAGAGCAACACCTCAGAGGAGGAACGAATGCCACGCGCTCAGGCTGCTCTGGCCCCTGCCCACCACACACCGGACAGCTCAGGGGAGGGACACTAGGCGACGGGGCTAAGCCTAGGAAGAGGTGTGAGACAGCCAGGTCCTGTGGAATGTAAGAAAGCTGCTTCTGATTGCTTTCTGGGGGCCTGTTCTCCCCTTTTGCACACTTACAGCAGAATTTAGATTTTTTTTAAAGACAATTTTTTATAACTTTAATATAACTTCTGCCAATACTTTTAGATTCATAGACCAGATCTTTTGCTATGAAGCTAAACACCTAAAAGTATATTCAAACAGAACACCAGGGTAATTGAAAATTAGAGTAAAACTGTATTGTTTTACTTATTGTGAACTTAATTACTGCACGGATAAAATAACTTATGCCAGGATGGACGGTTCATTTCCTCTTGAAAGAGCAAGAAAGTCATTATTTTTTTTCTCTTTTTACAACTTCACTACTATACTTTGATCCATGGCTTTAGTACTTTCTAGCTTCTAAACTGTGGAAGGTGCTATCACTTTTGAGTTGAACACTGAAAATTTCCAAAGTCAATTCTAATGTGCTGTATGAAATAAGTTTAAATTAATAAACTATGCCTGCATTGTGAGAAAAAAAGTGTGTACTGCATTACAAGAAGTTCAAATACACATATATATATACCCATTGTTTATTATATATATAATAATATATTGTGTGTATATATATATATGTACACATCCATAGTTTATTAGCAGTAGTAATATGCATTTTGGAACAAGAATATTGTATATATTCAGTGACCAAAAAATGGTCACTCTTACCATACCACATTCAGAAAAGAATGTTATGTAGTAAAAGTGAGCTCTTTTACTAAAATCACTTATGACCTTATCATGTACCATACATAGATATTGAACACTTATTAGAACATATATGCTCCAAGACTTCAGAAGATACATTCTGACTCTAAAAGACCATTAAAAAAAATCTATACCTCTGCTGTTATTTTTTCTTCTTGAAGTTCTGGTAAAGATTTCTGAAATTCCTGATCAATCGTAGTTTTTTCAGCAGCTGTCTGCTTTTCTTCTTCATAGGATATAGCAAGTGAGCCTAAGAACAAACTTGCCATATAAAAGGCAAACCAAAAACTTATCACAACAAAAAATATCATGTAGACCTTCCCAGAAGCATAAAGGATCTAAGGAGAGGTGGAAAAAAGACAGAGAGGAAATGTTATTTGTCTTACTGTGATCTCTTATTTAAAAAAAAAAAAGAAAGAAACTTTGTTAGAATTTAGTTACAAGTGGAATGCAATTACAAGACAGTTAAAGTACTGGCTTTACCTGGAGAAATAAGTGAAAAGCTCNTCTTTAACTTTAGATATATATGTAAGATACAAAATAATGGCACAAAACCACGGAAGAATTTAGTAATTTAATTCAAGGTGAGCATTTGATTTTTTGTCTTCATTAATAGATCAAACATAATGAAAGGAAAAAACTGTCATCTTTCAATAAAGAAAGCTGCATAGTCCAAATATGAATGATTATTTTCTTTGCAATGGAATCTTTAAATATATGAAGTGGAATAAAGTCAAAGAATGAATGTCTGGATATTACTTTCCTTGGATCATTAATTTATGGAAACATCACAACAAAGTACAAAATCATGTCTGTTCAAAGAGAGGAGGAACAAGAATATCTGATTATCTGTCAGGATACCTGCTTTCGTGAAGAACCTCTGAACTGGAGCCGATTATACAGAGTGAAGCAAGCCAGAAAGAAAAACACCAATATAGTATACTAACACATATATATGGAATTTAGAAAGATGGGGATGATGACCCTCTATGCGAGACAACAAAAGAGACTCAGATCTATAGAGTGAACTTTTGGACTCTGGGGGAGAGAGAGAGGGAGACGATGGGATGAGATGGGAGAATGGCATTGAAACATGTATACTATCAAGTACAGGTAATCTTATTTGTGATAATGTTTTGGTATACAATAAACAGGTACTAGTTAAAAAAATTAAAAAAAAATAAACAAATCACATAGGAAAGTCATATAATTCATATATATTAAGTCATTTATGGATGTGCATGCATGCTTCCCTGGTGGCTGAGGCAGTAAAGAATCCGCCTGCAATACAGGAGGTATGGGTTCGATCCCTGGCTTGGGAAGATCCCCTGGAGGAGGGCATGGCAACCCACTCCAGTATTCTTGCCTGGAAAATCCTCATGGACAGAGGAATGTGGCAGGCTACAGTCCGCAGGGTCACAAAGGGTCGGATAAGACTGAGACACCAAGCCCAGCACATGTGTGCTAAAGTTGCTTCAGTCGTGTCTGACTCTGTGACCCTATGAACTATATCCTGCCAGGTTGCTCTGTCCTAGGGATTCTCCAGACAGGAATACTGGAGTGGGTTGCCATGTCCTCCTCCAGGGGATCTTCCCAAGCCAGGGATCGAACCTGCACATCTTATGTCTCCTGCACTGGCAGGCAGGTTCTTTACTTCTAGTGCCACCCGGGAAACCCCATTTATGGATAGAAAAATACAAAGTGGTAGGTTTCTAAACCGAGCATCAACCGGCTTTTATTTCAAAATAATTACCTAAGATATATCGGAAAATTTAAAAATTTATAAGTAGATATAGCCCTGGGATTTCTTTGGAAGGAATGATGCTAAAAGCTGAAACTCCAGTACTTTGGCCACCTCATGCAAAGAGTTGACTCTTTGGAAAAGACTCTGATGCTGGGAGAGATTGGGGGCAGGAGGAGAAGGGGACGACAGAGGATGAGATGGCTGGATGGCATCACTGACTCTATGGACGTGAGTCTGAGTGAACTCTGGGAGTTGGTGACGGACAGGTGGGCCTGGCGTGCTGCGATTCATGGGGTCGCAAAGAGTCGGACATGACTGAGCGACTGAACTGATTACAAATCCAAAATATAGTCCATTGATCTATCCTCACAAGTAGATGAACAAATATCAGGAAAACATATGGATATGGGAATAGTTTTCATTTTTAAGCATTCGTTTGAATCAATAGACAAGTATTACTTACATAAAATATTATGTTGATATGAGTTAAGAACGTTTACAAATTAACAGGAAATTCTAACATTTAATCAGAAATAATTTCTTATTAATCTATAGTATATTTTCCTTTAACAGTATTTTTAATAAACTCTATTATCCAAGTGAGTAAGCTATTTAAGATTTGGTTAAATATTTTCCCCACTAAATAGCTGTTATCAACAATACATTCAGAAGTCTGTATTAGATATCATGAGTATTGTAGGATATATACATTAATAAATACTTTATGTTTATTATTTCCTTAATTCTGTGTAAAACATTTACACTGTATTTACCATGTAAAAAGGAGATGAAATTAGATAAAGATCTCACAGCTGTGGGGAAATGCCTGAATCCAAAATTTTTACTCTTTCCACTAAATGAAGCTGGTGGAGAATAAAATCATACAATCTTATTAGAGTGAAAAAGTGTGCAAATTCAAGTTTTATTGTATTTTAGCAGAAAACAGGGGGTAATTATAGCCTGTTTACCATATATTTTTATGAAAATCAATGTATGAAACAATGTATGAGAAGATCTTAGCTCATGGCAAGTATGTGATAAACGTGAACTATGGTTGAATATAATTCCACTCCATGAGGACTGACAACCTGCTTTGTTCATTTCTGTACCAATGCTGCATCAGAGTACTTGGATTAAATAATGCTTGTTTAATGAATGGGGAATGATATTCTCCAAAACACAAGCTGTACTCTTTGGGAATAACTGTTGAATGTACATAGTCATAGTAGGTTCAATAGAGCAGTGCTGAGTAAAAAATTCAGTCCAAATCAAAGCAAACCTTATCTATACTAGTCAATAAAATCCTAGAGCGCAATAATGTCTTGAAAGACTCCAGAATCAGGGCACTCCCAGAATGATGTCTCATTTCCCTGGTGTGTGATGGGATTTCTTTTAAACCACTGCTAACAAGTAAATTAACTTATACACTTTGAAAGCTGTAAATAAAAGGCAAGACATTCACTATTATATATAAAGTAAACAATTCATAAATATTCACTTAAATTTTTTGTTTATCAAAATTTTATTAAGCACTTTTATATGTTAGATGCTGAGAACACAAAAATTAAAATAAAACAAAATACTTTTTAGGTCGTTTATCTCCTAGTGGGCAGAAATGCTAACAAGCAAATATGAATGCAGAGACTACATCTTAAAGGGTGCTATGGCCCATGCATTTGGACACTGAACTTCATCCTATAGACATTTGGAAATCACTGGAGGATTTTGAAAAGTTTAACATGGTAAGATTATTTCAGAAATAAGAAGTTCCTAGTGTTGTGGAGGAGGCATGATACTTGTCAAAAAGTTTGACAAATAACAATATACTACTCTTTCAAAATTAGAAAAATATAGTTTGCATAAAGAAAACAATCACTTGTAATATTTTAAGTACTTCTACTAGAAATATAATTTTCCTACAAGCATGTTTGGTTTACTTGATTTTCATTTAATAATATATTATGAATCTTTGTGCTAAAAATATATTACATTACTCTTATCATTATTAATGGCCTGTAAACACACACATATGCACACACACAATATAATTTATCTATTCAATCATAAAAAGTGCAGTATATGTGTGTTTAAAAGGAATATTCTTCAACTGCACATACTTTTAGAATTTAAAGTAATTATTTTATCTAATATATTTTGATATTAACTATGTTGCTAAAAAACACTGCATATTCCACTTTTCTTTTCTTAAAAGAAAAGCTAAATCTACATTTTTAATGAGTATATATTATATCCTTCTGAGAAACTATGGCACACAAATCATCAATTATGAAAGGAGGCTCAGAATTTTTATTTAAAGTCTCATAACAGTAAGCTTTCTGTCACTATAACTGGAGCATGACTATTAAAAGAGGATGAGAAGAAATAGAAGAATTAAAAAGAAATAGTACATTGTAGGCATGAATAATCTTTAGTTTCAGCATGTGAATTCTTAGTTGCAATACACGGGGTTCCTTGACCAGGGATCAAATTCACTCCCCCTGAATTGGGAGCTCAGAGTCTTAGCCACTGGACCACCAGGGAAGTCCCAACAATTTCTTAACAGATGGTAATACCATAGGTTCAAATTTTTTGTCTGAAGAATTAGCACCTAGAAATGCTCTCTGCTGCTGCTGCTGCAGCTGAGTCGCTTCAGTCGTGTCCGACTCTGTGCGATCTCATAGACGGCAGCCCACTAGGCTCCTCTGTCCCTGGGATTCTCCAGGCAAGAATACTGGAGTGGGTTGCCATTTCCTTCTCCAATGCATGAAAGTGAAAAGGGAAAGTGAAGTTGCTCAGTCGTGTCTGACTCTTCGCGACCCCGTGGACTGCAGCCTACCAGGCTCCTCCGTCCATGGGATTTTCCAGGCAAGAGTACTGGAGTGGGGTGCCATTGCCTTCTCCGGAAATGCTCTCTAGTTAATGTCAAATATATAAGACCACAGAGTAGTACAGTGATCTCTGGTAGATACATGTGTTTTAACTTTGGGGAAGTTATCTGCCTGCTTTGATCTTAGGGTCTTCATGTAAAAGCATATGCACATATTTATATCCTGACCTTGTAGGATTGTTTCAAAGACTAAGATACCAATGCATAAGAACACTGACGTGGGCTCAGTGTTTACATACAGTTTGACATTGAATAATTCTATTTTCTTCTGGCCTCAAATTCTTCTCCACACAAAAATTGATTAAAGTACATTACATTTGATCATTATTTTAGAAAGGAGGAGCATGGCATCATCCTTACGTGCAGTGCAGATTCTGTGCTCTTACCTGGTGATAAAGTGCTTCAGGGTAATCCTGAGTCATTAACCGAAATAAAGCTAATAAGGCCCAGCCAAAGCTGTCAAAATTTGTGTAGCCATCATCAGGATTTACACCAGCTTTTACACACACATATCCTTCAGGACACTGACTAATTAAGATAAGGAAAAGAAAAACTGCTTACTCAGGTGACTTTCAGATCAAGGTTAAATCACAAATACAGAATATCTACCCATGAATAATAAAGGGCTCCCTCTTTCACGGGGCGTGGTTTTCTCCCAAACAATTCCCAGTGAAAAAATGTTGCATATGAGTTAGATTTTCAGCTGATATAAGTGAACAGCATTACTTAAACTAAAAGACAACAGGGCCTCATAAATGTTTTTTGCCAAGTCTTTGTTAAAGATTTCTTTACGACTCAAAATCAAAGTGAAAGTATAACTGGTGGAAAATGACATTGATAAAAATAAAACTGCAGTAGTTGAGAGTTTAATTTTTAAATGATCTCACCTCAAAACCTTAGATACCATTATTTAAAGAGTGAGAAAACACTGTTCATCAATAATTTATAAACTGTAACGGCACTTTGGTAGAAAAATCAGATTAAATATTTATTTCATTTCCTTTCATGGAGTCTTCATAATTTTACCTACTGAGGTTTGGTTCTTGTGGTCCATTATGAAAGTAGTGGCCCAATAAATCATGCTTCCTCCCTCATCACCTCTCTGTAGTTGCCTCCCACATAATTGGAGCTTTGGCCCTGTGACTTGCTTTACATATATGTTAATGGCTAACAAATGTGATATAAATAGAGGTTTAAAAAGTACTTGTGTGTTGAAGCTTGCTAAATTGCTGACCTATAAGAATCTGAATAGATGAATTTTTGTTCTTGTCTTAAAACACTAACTTTTGGTATAGTTGATCATACGGCAAACTATAATGGCTGCAGGTGAAACACTGACATTCTCTTCTGGCCTGGATATACTATATCATTGTCATTCTGACTATCCATGACTTGGTATCTTGAACATGCCTGTCACGTCAAATCCAGTTTGGAATGTCCACAGAAAGATTTAGCCCGAGTGGGATGGTGCAGATACAATGAGATGGATTCACAATCTGGACTTGAAAATAGAATGGGATCCCAGCAGTAAAGGGGTAAAAAGGTTGAATAAGCAATAAAATGTCTAAATCACCTTGTATATGCTGTTGCATCAGTTGTGTCTGACTATTTGTGACCCTATGGACTATAGCCTGCCAGGTTCCTTTCTCCATGGGATTCTCCAGGCAAGAATACTGGAGCAAGTTGCCATTTCCTACTCCAGGGGATCTTCTTGACCCAAGGATTGAACCGAGTTCTAATTGGCAGGTGAGTTTTTTTTACCACTAGTGCCACCTGAGAAGCCCCCTGTGTGTGTGTGTGTGCGCGCGCGCGCGCGTGTGTGTATGTGTGTTAGTCATTCAGTCGTGTCTGACTCTATGCGACCCCGTCAAATGTCGCCTACCAGACTTCTCTGTCCATGGGATTCTTTGGGCAAGAATACTGGAGTGTATTGCCATGCCTTCCTCCAGGGATTGAACCCAGGTCTCCTGAAAGAGTGTCAGGTATACTCTTATTATCCCAGCCACAAGGGAAGCGTCTGGGAAGCCTCCTAAATCACTTTACTACAACTAAACTACATAACTCATTCTCCTGCCCCTCTGTGCTTTTTCTCTATCTCAAGATCAGAACCTCTAAGAACTGAGTTTCAGATGGGTGCCAAGTCATTCCAGCTGAGGAAAGCAACACAAGGAATTGAGCCATTGTACTGCTGAGAAGCACTCTATTTCAACTTTATCTCTTCATCTGAAATTATAAGAAAATAAGTTTTTCCAATAGTCATGAATGGTTGTGAGAGTTGGGCTATAAAGAAAGCTGAGCACCAGAGAATTGATGCTTTTGAACTCTGGTGTTGGAGAAGACTCTTGAGAGTCCCTTGGACTGTCAGGAGATCCAACCAGTCCATCCTAAAGGAAATCAGTCCTGAATATTCATTGGAAGGACTCATGCTGAAGCTGAAACTCCAATACTTTGGTGACCTGATGCAAACAACTGAATCATTGGAAAAGACCCAGATGCTGGGAAAGATTGAGGGCAGGGAGAAAAGGGGACGACAGAGGATGAGATGGTTGAATGGCTTCACTGACTCGATGAACATGAGTTTGAACAAGCTCCAGAAGTTGGTGATGGACCAGGAAGCCTGGTGTGCTGCAGTTCATGGGGTCACAGAGTCAGACATGACTGAGCAACTGAACTGAACTGAAGACTTGAGAGTTTTGTCATCTCATTGAAGAATGATTTTAAGTCCTATTGTCGTTTAGTCACTAAGTCATTTCTGACTCTTCTAAGACTCATGTAGCCCACTAGGCTCCTCTGTTCACAATACTGGAGGGTTGCCATTTCCTCCCTCAGGGGATCTTCGTAACCTAGGGATCAAGCCAGCATCGCCGGCACTGCCAGGTGGATTCTTCACCACTAAGCCACCAGGTTGCCATAAGCTGCCATAATTCTAAGAATTTGTTTCAAGGAAATTGAAACCAAGCAAGCCTGGATCCGATGATTAATCATACTTAAAACAATCCACATGATGCTGGTCAGACCATGGACGACCAGTTTCAAGATGACTGTCAGAGCTGACTTGCTATTTCTGCATGTAGCTCCCTCCCTCTTGCCCCCAGATTGTCGGGGCAGACGGAGAGTCAGCCTTTGAACAACAGTCTACCCTCCCCTTGGTTGCTAGCGTCTAAAATAAAGCAAACTTTCCTTTTCACTAAATTGCCTCTTATTGGCTTTTGAGCAGTGAAGAGCCCAACTCCACTCTCCATTACAATACAGACTTGATAGAAGAAAACATTAATACCACTTACCTAGCATCTGATCTGTTGCCACAAAGAAGAGCATATCTTTCTCCTTCCAAATAATAAAAGTTTTCTGTTTCTAGAAAAATAGGAAAGACATGATATTTTGTACTTAATTTTGAGTGAACAGCATGTCTAAAACCCAGTTACATCTGTACAGATGAACATCCTTCTCTACAGTAAGAAGGAAGGAGTTTGTAGCTTATCATTTTCTCTCAATCTAGAAAGCTTTGGTCATATTTATTTATTTTTGGAATGATAAAATTTGTGAATTTTAACAATTCCAAACTTAGGTTTCCCTGACATAACTGTCTGAAGACGTGGAACTTTATCATCCTGATAAAGGAAATTGATCCAAATTAGTACTTGAGCATAGTTAAGTATTTATATGAAGATTGTTCTGAAGTTGAATTTGTTCTGAAATTGAAGGTTCAACATTTCTGTGAAGAATGCTTTTTGATATAGATGGCAAGGGATTCTTACCTCGAATATAATATGGGTTCCCAGTTCTGTTATTCAGCATGTCAGTTTCATTTTCTTGGGGCCATCGCAAACATTTATGCTTCAGATTGCCCATGAAGAGCCCCATCCCAATTAGAGAAAATACACTCAGAAAAAAGACAGTTAGGATAATGACTACAGTGAGTTTCTTCAAACAATGGATGAGTATCGCTACAAAAGACTTCATTCCTGAAAAGAGAAAGGTTTGTTTTTGGTAAAATAAATACCTTAGTAAAGCAGCATTAGCAGACTCCTCCCATGGCGAATGCAGATGCCATTGAAATCAATAGCTTTGTGTTTCATAATTTCATTTATCATTACCTAGATCTGATAAATAAAACAAATAACATGCTAAACTTTGAGATTTACGTATTATTGCTAATTTATTACATCTGGCAATAATTCAGAGATACTTTAGTACTTTTACTTATTTGTTTGTTTCTTTTTACTACATAAAGAACAGGCCTCCTCTCTTGGTTACTATTTTTCATACTAATCACCATTATTTATAAGCACAGGTAAAGGCACTGAGTTACATATCAACATCGGTTGCAAATGTTGTTGAAAAAAGAAATAGTTTGAAATAGCAGTATTCTATACATTCTAAAGGAGATCAGTCCTGGGTATTCTTTGGAAGGAATGATGCTAAAGCTGAAACTCCATTACTCTGGCCACCTCTAGCGAAGAGTTGACTCATTGGAAAAGACTCTGATGCTGTGAGGGATTGGGGGCAGGAGGAGAAGGGGACAACAGAGGATGAGATGGCTGGGTGGCATCACTGACTCCATGGACATGAGTTTGAGTGAACTCTGGGAATTGGTGATGGATAGGGAGGCCTGGAGTGCTGCAATTTATGGGGTCGCAAAGAATCGGACACAACTGAGCGACTGAACTGAACTGAACTGGTACATTTTTATTATCTTTTAATGAACTCAATCTTTGAAGCTCATTAAATAAAACATGAAAAAATTTTGTGAATAGAAATGGAATAACATACTACTGTGATTATATATCACTGTATTTATACCAGAATACTTGTTAATTAAGAATTTAACTTCAATGTTAGTTTTACTTATGGACACTCATTTTTTAACTATTAAATAATACATGCTCAATTCTGAAAAAATGGAAAGCAAGAAAAAATAGCAAACACCCCATAATTACACTTCATAGGTGAAACTACCATAACTCTTCTTTCCTCCAATAATGCATGAAAATATACCAACTCCATGATGTTGAGCAAGTTACCAACAGTTTAATGTTTCTCTTTAATTATTTTTAAGGGAGTATAAATATACTTATTTCATACATCATTGTGAGAATTGAAAATCTATTTTTTAAAAAAATGACATCCTCAGATGATTAGATTTCTTGAGTTTAATAGAAAAGTTATTAGAAAAGAGTGTCCTCAAATAAAACTAACTTTAAAATACTTGGGTGCAATCTAAAAAACAACAGAATGATCTCTGTTTGTTTCCAAGGCAAACTATTCAATATCACAGTAATCCAAGTCTATTCCACAACCACTAAAGTTGAAGAAGCTGAAGTTGAATGGTTCTGTGATGACCTAGAAGACCATCTAGAACTAACACCAAAAAAAGATGTCCTTTTCATCATAGGGGACTGGAAAGCAAAAGTAGGAAGTCAAGAGATATCTGGAGTAACAGGCAAGTTTGACCTTGGAGTACAAAATGAAGAAAGGCAAAGGCTAACAGAGTTTTGCCAAGAGAACACACTGGTCATAGCAAACACCCTCTTCCAACAACACAAGAGACAACTCTACACATGGACACCACGAGATGGTCAACATCGAAATCAGATTGATTATATTCTTCACGGCCGAATATGGAGACTATACAGTCAGCTAACAGACTGGTTCCAAATTGGGAAAGGAGTACATCAAGGCCGAATAGTGTTACCCTGCTTATTTAACTTATATGCAGAGTACATCATGCAAAATGCTGGGCTGGATGAAGCACAAGCTGGAATCAAGATTGCTGAGAGAAATATCAATAACCTCTGATATGTGGCAGATAGCAGCACCCTTATGGCAGAAGTGAAAATAAACTAAAGAGTCTCTTGATAAAAGTGAGAGGAGAGTGAAAAAAACTGGCTTAAAACTCAACACTCAAAAAACTAAGATCATGGCATCCAGTCCCATCACTTCATAGCAAATAGAAGAGGAAACAATGGAAATAGTGACAGACTTTATTTTGGGGGGCTCCAAAATCACAGCAGATGGTGACTCCAGCCATGAAATTAAAAGATGCTTGCTCCTCAGAAGAAAAGCTATGAGCAACCTAGACAACATATTAAAATGCAGAGACATTACTAGCCCACAAAGGTTTGTCTAGTCAAAGCTATGGTTTTTCCAGTAGTTATGTATAGATGTGAGAGTTGGACCATAAAGAAGGCTGAGTGCCGAAGAACTGATGCTCTTGAACTGTGGTGTTGGAGAAGACTCTTGAGAGTCCCTTGGATTGCAAGGAGATCAAACCAGTCAATCCTAAAGAAAATCAGCCCTGAATGTTCAGTGGAAGGACTGATGCTGAAGCTGAAGCTTAAAGACTTTGGACATGTGATGCAAAGAACGGACTCATTGGAAAGGACCCTGATGCTGGGAAAGACTGAAGGCAGGAGGAGAAAGGGATGATAGAGGATGAGATGGTCGGATGGCATCATGGACTCAATGGACAGGAGTTTGAGCAAGCTCTGGGTGTAGGTCATGGACAGTGAAGCCTGGCATACTACAGTCCTTTGATCACAAAGAGACATGACTGAGTGACTGAACTGACTGAAAGTTACTCCTGCGATTAAAGAAATGTGATACCTAGAATAAACATATAATTTTAATTGCTATCATCCTGAAATACATATTTACAGCTACTTTTGCTACTTGGAATTATACTATGAATTGATTTGCTATATGCAAGTCTTTTAAAAGTATTACATTAAAAATGGAATTTCTGTGTCGCGGTATAT
>SJYQ01000603.1:1036318-1067681 GCA_006410935.1 Redunca redunca | reverse complement strand
TAAATAAATAAATAAAACTCAACATTTAAAAAACAAAGATCATGGCATCTGGTCCTATTACTTCATGGCAAATAGACAGGGAAAAAATGGAAATAGTGACAGACTTTATTTTCTTGGGCTCCAAAATCACTGCAGATGGTGACTGTAGCCTTGAAATTAAAAGACATTTGCTCCTTGGAAGCAAAGCTATGATAAACCTAGCTGCTACTGGTAAGTCACTTCAGTCGTGTCCGACTCTGTGTGACCCCATAGATGGCAGCCCACCAGGCTCCACCGTCTCTGGGATTCTCCAGGCAAGAACACTGGAGTGGGTTGCCATTTCCTTCTCCAATGCATGAAAGTGAAGTTGCTCAGCCATGTCTGACTCTTCAGCGACCTCAGGGAATGCAACCTACCAGGCTCCTCCGTCCATGGGATTTTCCAGGCATGATAAACCTAGACAGTGTATTAAAAAGCAGAGACATCACCTTGCCAAAAAAGGTCCATATAGTCAAAGCTATGGTTTTTCCAGTAGTCATGTATGGATGTGAGAGTTGGACCATAAAGAAGGCTGAGTGTCAAAGAACTGATGCTTTCAAACTGTGGTGCTGAAGAAGACTCGTGAGAGTCCCTTGAAAAGCAAGGAGATCAAACCAGTTAATCCTAATGGAAACCAACTCTGAATATTCAATGGGAGGACTGATGTTGAAGCTGAAGCTTCAGTACTTTGGCCACCTGATGCAAAGAGCCAACTCATTGGAAAAGACTCTGATTATGGGAAAGATTAAGGGCAGGAGGAGAAGAGAGTGACAGAGTGGGGTAAGATGGTTGGATGGCATCAGTAACTCAAAGGACATGAGTTTGAGCAAACTCCAGGAGATAGTGAAGGACAGGGAAGCCTGGCATGCTGTTATTCATGGGGTAGCAGAGCCAGGCACGCATGAATGAATGAACAACAATAACATAGTAATACCTCACATATTAAATTTTGTTGAGGGGAGTCAAAATGCTTTGAATAAGTACAATTTGTGAAGACACACTACAAACAACTGATGTTTTCTCTTACACATAGAATCTTCCTTTAAAAAATTTAATAAGCTTTCAAAATTGGGCTCCTTACATGGAGTTCCTTGAATTGTTCCTTAATGGCTCATGGTTATAGGCTAGTATAAACAAAATCACAAACTTAGGAATTAGACTTACATTGAAATCCTAAATTCTGTTACTAATTCTGTTCTGTTCTCAGAGGTCTCAGTTAAATTACTTATATTCTTGAAACTGTCAGTCATAAAATTGGGATCCTATTCAGGTTAAGTAAGGATAAAATCAAATAATGTGAATGAAATGCCTAATACAGTGGTTGGCACATAATAGGTTCAAGTAAATAAAAATTTTTAATTGTGATATAATTTTATATCTTAGAATGATTGGTCAAATTTAATAGAATAATAGTTTAGTGGCAATACACATCAGGTTTTGAAATTTGAACCAAAACAACCTTGTTTGCACAAATGCAGTCAGTATATTTTTATAGCAGAGGAAAGGGCCAAAGGGATTTACTTAACAGTAACTGCAATATAAATCAATGCTGATTTTATCTACCAAGAAAGTTAATATAACCTTTATCTATACTGAAGGAAAATGGAGGAGGCTGTTACTCTCTCTTCTGCTGTATTCCATGACCACACCCAAAAGGCATGCATGTAAACTGGAAGGTCTTCAAATGGGATCAGAATGTTTCTAAAATTCAAATCATTCCATGTACAGATGAGTTATTCATCGATTGCAACCTTATAGTCTTAGAACTTTCCAATCCTAGAATCTTTGAATAGAATTTTCACAGAGTATCATATGACCTAAAAGTTTGGGCTAAATATTAGATAAACTAAACCTATGCAGCACTGAATGAACGAAATCAAAAGCATTTTACAAATATCATTTCATATTAAGTAAAAAATGTTTCTTTTATATTTTTAGGGATACATTCTAACTGCTAAGAAATATTATTAAGTTTATGTGTATAAAAACTATTGTCCTTAAAAGTAGATACAAAGGGATGTCATAAACTTATTGCAAAGATGCTACCATTAATGAAAATATTTTTGGACACCATCCATAGAAACCTTAAACTTTAATTTGTCAGTCAGTATTTTTATTGTATGGGCTTCCCTGGTGGCTCAGATAGTGAAGAATCTGACTCCAATGCAGGAGACCCAGGTTTGATCCCTGGATGGGGAAGATCCCTCAAGAAGGGAAAGGCTACCCACTCCAGTATTCTTGCCTGGGAAATCCCATGGACAGAGGAGCCTGGCAGGCTGTAGTCCATGGGGTTGAAAAAGAGTCCGACATGACTGAGTGACTAACATACACACACATTCTATATGGATAGTCCAAATATACTCTTCTTTTTCTTTCTGTTATCCCTTCACAGCACAACAATGATTTGATTCCTCAGTCTGCCACCTACTAGCTATGAGACTTTAATGGTAAGCTTCGGAACCCCTCGTGTATCTCACAGGGTTACCAATGTGAAACCAGACTATATACGAAAGCCTGCTCCACAGTACTCACTACCGCTGTTAATTCTCTCTCCCTACCCTGTCAGTTATACCAAAGGACTTCTTAGGTCATAATTTTGATGTTGAATGAGACTACATGGTTGCTGACTAGATGAATAAATAGATAGTGGACACTGGCTTCTATAGTATGACAAAGAAATGCAAGCACTTAATCAAATGAAACTGGCTTGCATATCACTTTTAGACAGCTGAGTGCAGACTGTAAATTATTAATCATTAAGTCATAATTCAGTAAAAGCATTTCTGTGGGGAATTTATGAAGTATGATCCAGGCATTGTGTTTTCTGGTGAGTGATCTTAATATAGCACAAATGCCTGAAAAATATAGAAAGATTAATAGTTAATCTGTCCATTAGACTGCTTTTCTAAAAAATTGAATTGCTAAAGTAAGATTTTGGCAAGAATTGTATCAAAGTCAACTCAAGTTTGGACTGTAACAAGTATAACTCAAAACATGCCACATTTATTACCTGATGATTTAAAGTGGCACAGCTAGAAATATTTCTACATATGAGGACAACAGAAATATTTCTACATGTGAGGACTGACTGAAAGGCAGCTATTAGGGCAGATCAAACATCTGATGAAAATAGCTACTGTATTCCTGTGTGTATATGAACTCTAGCTGCCAAAACCTGGTTCAGCCTTCACTCCACCAGGTGCATAATTAATTTATATTCTTGGATTTTTTATGTGTTGGAATATCTTTACTCCAGTATAGCTAACATTTTCTTTAATCCAACTTTTTCTTGCCCCTGAGATTGTTTTACCCTTTTCTGACTTAAATGATTTGATTTTTGGCTCTTGTTTTTACACTCTCTACAGGTGTGTTCTGCGCAGGGTTTAGCCAATTTTGGTTAATTCTCCTCATTGTGTGTGCCAACCCCTTCACAGATCACTGCCTTGTCGTGGTGAAGGGGCTTGCATAACTCAATGAAGCTATAAGCCATGCTGTGTAGGGCCCCCCAAAATGGACAGGTCATAGCAGAGAAATCTGACTAAATGTGATCTCCTGGAGGAGGGAATGGCTAAATGAAGCAGTGCAAAGGCTAACTGAATTCTTCCAAGAGAATGCACTGGTCATAGTAAACGCCCTTTTTCAACAACATAAGAGATGACTTTACACATGGACATCAAAAAGTGGTCAATACCAAAATCAAATTGATTACATTCTTTGTAGCCAAAGATTGAGAAGCTGTACACAGTCAGCAAAAACAAGACTAGGAGCTGACTATGGCTCAGATCATCAGCTTCTCACAAAATTCAGGTTTACGCTAAAGAAAACCAGAAAAACCACTAGGCCAGCCAGGTATGACCTTAAATCAAATCCCCTATGAATATTGAGTGGAGGTAATGCTGCTGCTGCTGCTAAGTCACTTCAGTTGTGTCCGACCCTCAGCGACCCCGTGGACTGCAGCCCACCAGTCTCCTCCTTCCATGGGATTTGCCAGGTAAGAGTACTGGAGTGGGGTGCCATTGCCTTCTCCGAGTGGAGGTAATAAATAGATCCAAAGGAATAGATCTAGTAAACAGTGTGCCTGAAGAACTATGGACTGAGGTCCATAATATTGCACAGGAGGCAGTGAACAAAACTATCCCAAAGAAAAAGAAAAGCATGAAGACAAAGTGGTTGTCAGAGGAGGCTTTGCAAATAGCTGGAAAAAAGAAGAGAAGTGAAAAGCAAGGGAGAAAGTGAAAGGTACATACAACTAAATGCAGAGTTCCAAAGACTAGCAAGGAGAGACAAGAAGGCATTCTTCAATGAACAGTGCATAAAACAGAAGAAAAGGACAGAAGGAGAAAGACTAGACATCTCTTTGGGAAAATTAGAAAGCATCAAGGGAACACTTTGCCCAAAGATGGGCACAATAAGGACAGAAACAGCAGAGACCTAGTAGACACTGAAGAGATCAAGAAGACATGGAACGAATACATGTCTTTCCTCTGTACAAAAAAGATCTTAGTGAAGCAGATTACTAAGATGGTGTAGTCAGTCACCCAGAGCCAGACATTCTGGAGTGTGAAGTCAAGTGGGCCTTAGAAAGCACTGCTATTAATAAAGCTAGTGGATGTGATGGAATTCCAGGAGAGCTATTCAAAACCCTAAAGGATGATGTCATCAAAGTGTTGCATTCAGTATGCCAGGAAATCTGGAAGACCCAGCAGTGGTCACAGGACTGGAAAAGCTCAACCCTCATCCCAATTCCCAAGAAGGGTAGTATCAAAGAATGTGCTAATTATCCAACAACTGTACTCATCTCCCATGCTGGTAAGGTCATGCTTAAAATCTTTCATGCTAGGCTTTAGCATATGCAAATGAAGAACTTCCAGATGTCCAAACTAGGTTTAGAAAAGGCAGAGGAACCAGAGATCAGATTGCCAACATTTGCTGGATCATAGAGAAAGCAAGGGAATTTCAGAAAAACACCTGTCTCTGTTTCAGTGACTACGCTAAAGGCTGTGGATCATAAGAAACTGTGGAAAGCTCTTACAGAGTTGGGAATACACACCATCTTACTTGTCTCCTGAGAAACCTGTATACAGATTAAGAAGCAGCAGTTGGAATCCTGTATGGAACAACTGATTGGTTCAAGATTGAGAAAGGAGTATGACAGGACTGTCTGCTGTCATGCTGTTTGTTTAACCTATATGCTGAGCACATCATGAGAAGTGCTGGGCTGGATGAGTTACAAGCTGGAATCAAGATAGGCGGGAGAAACCTCAACAGCCTCAGATATGTGGATGATACTAGTCTAATGGCAGAAAGTAAAGAGGAACTAAAGAGTCTCTTGATGAGGGTGAAGGACAGTGAAAGAGCTGGCTTAAAACTAAATATTAAAAAAGACTAAGATCATGGCATCCAGCCCCATTACTTCATGCAAAGAGAAGGGGAAAAGGTAGAAATAGTGACAGATTTCCTATTCTTGGGCTCTAAAATCACTGTGGATGGTGACTGGAGCCATGAAATCAGAAGATAACTGCTTCTTGGCAGGAATGCAATGAGAAACCTAGACAGTGTGTTGAAAGGCAGAGACATTACTCTGCCAACAACTGTCCATACAGTCAAGGTTATGGTTTTCCCAGTGGTCATGTATGCTTGTGAGAGCTGGACCATAAAGAAGGCAGAATGCCAACGAGTTGATGCCTTTGAACTGTGGTGCTGGAGAAGACTCCTGAAAGTCCCCTGGACAACAAAGAGATCAAACTGGTCAAGCTCAAGGGAAATCAATCTTGAATACTTGTTGGAAAGACTGATGCTGAAGTTGAAGCTCCAGTATTTTGGTCATCTGATGTGAACAGCTGATTCACTGGAAAAATCCTTGATGCTGGGAAGATTGAGGGAGAAGGAGAAGAGGGCGTCAGAGGATGAGCTGGCTGGATGGCATCACCAATGCAATGGACATGAACTTGGGCAAACTTCGGGGGATGGTGAGGGACAGGGAGGCCTGGTGTGCTGCAGTCTATGGTGTCGCAAAGAGTTGGACATGACTGGGAGACTGAACAATAAAAACATGTGTGCCTAACTTGAGATTGACCAACTTCGGGTCCCAGTTTTGGGCTTTTTGGTGGCTTCAGATTTCCTGATTGCTCAACTCTATCCTCCCTTAGTTTCCTTGTCATAACCCAACTCACACCTTTTGTTAACACATTATTGGAATATGTTACCTTGCAGAAGACTTCCCTGGTGGCTCAGATGGTAAAGAATCTGCCTGCAGTGTGGGAGACCTGGGTTCAATCCCTGGATTGGGAAGATTTGGCAACCCACTCCAGTATTCATGCCTGGAGAATCTTCACGGACAGAGGAGCCTGGCTACAGTCCATGCGGTTGCAAAGAGTTGGACACGACTGAGCAACTAAGCACAGCACATGTTGCAGAAAGTGGTTGTAAGCACTCTCAAAAATATATCTCTCAAGTCTCTCAAAAATATATCTGCAATCATATATGTTTATAATTCTATACTTTAGCATTTTGGTTTCAGCTATGATTTTAAAAAGTGAGCTATAATTTTCCTTTAAAGAGTGTTATTGCAGTTTGACATGTCATATAGGGCAATAAGTTTAACCATATAGGGCAATAAGTTTAATAATGTTTGCTTTTGACATTCATATATTTATCAGTCATTTGTGGAACATGTATTTATTAAGCTCCAAGTACTGAGCTAGGTATCAGTGCTGTATAGCTACTGAATTTAAGGGCAATGGGAGACAGACTTGTAAACAAATAAGAATCAAGTTATCTTGGTTATCTCTGAAAATTATTATTTCAGAGCAAAAGAGATGCAAATTAAAATCATCTCCAACACTAGTGGGTCTGGATTCTACAGAGAGTTCATCAAATTTTCCAACAATGAGAGTTAATATCTCTCCTCTTGAAGAAAGAAGCACAGTCAAGGACCTTAAACTTCAGAATGACACAGTCAATACACACAATAGGAGATCACTGCCAGCGTCAGTTAACAGTCTATTTGCATCTGATTGCAAATTGTCTAAGAACAACGAACAGGAAGCTTAGTGGCAGCTGAAACACCAAGAAGGGAGGCAGATCACTGGGTATAGGATCCCAATGAGGGTCTCCAGGCTCAACAGAAAATACTGTTCCGACAGTGATAAAGGCAACAGAAAGCCCAATTGCCAGGAACATAAAAGGTTAAGCTAATTCTACCCTAAATAGTCTTACTTGAATCTTCTAAGAAAACAACTGCTTTGGTTCCCTACCTGTGAGTCTAGGAAAGTGGTCTAACTCAATATTCTAAAGCACTCAATGTTCCCAATTTTTCTAGATATTCTCAAAGTTTCCACTGCTTTGTGAAAGTGGCCTCTGGGATTTCTGAATTACCCCTTGTTACACAGAAAAAATGAGCACATTGTAATGGAACTGGAATCTTCCTAGAATTGTACTTTTCACGAACCCAAAGGTCTATTAGATCATTAACCAAGAATTCCTGGCCAGTAGCCACATTAGGGGTTAACAACAACAACGACAAAAAATTAGTACTCTTTGCCACTTCCCAAGGAATTCAAAGGGGTTCTGTCATGCAACTAGATTCTATAAGTTGCCTTCAGCCCTAATGTCCTTGATGCAATTTGTTCCCCTGAGGCATAAGATCTCAATATTTGTTTTAAAAATACAGAATTGGAACTATACCTTGGCGCTCTTGGGACCATTCACAACCAGTTGACCTCCTTAAACATCCTCTCAATCTGAAGTGAAAATGCGGAATTTTTGGCCGTTCATTTTTGCTCAGCTTCTGACCAGCGGAACTAAGCTCATAGATCCACAAATGGTGCCCTGAATCTGCAAATCAGATGGAAGAGCTCTGGACCAGTTGTCATCTACGGCCAACCATAAACCTCCAGCACCTACTCTGGCTCTAGGTTAGCTTGAGATGGGCACAAAACCTTCAATAATGTGGTCCTGGGTGGTTGACCAGATCTGAGAGTGACTGTCAAACCTGCAGTTTATGAATCCTGAGGCCTCTGAGATGATGGAGAAGGGGAGAGGATGGTGGCCTTGGATCAACATCCCAATACTGAAAGTTGTAGGGAAAGAATACCTTCTCATTGCACCTGATTTGAATTATATCAGCTCTTGACTGGATATTAGTGCTACTATTGAAAATGCAGGAGTCAGCAGCCCAACCCAGACAGACAATTTCAGAGTATCTTGGGCTAGGGCCCCTTGGGATGAATCTGATGCAGTCTGCTAGAGAGAAAGATTCCTTGGCTGATAGCCATGCTTCATCCTACCACCCTCATAAAGCAAGCAGAGACATCATTACATGTTGTTTTATATTCTCTGATATCCTAAGTATGAAAGACAGATGAGGCTTATACCAGAATTTCTGAGGCAAATACTTGCTTTACAATATCACTTCTCCAAAGGGTCACATGCTTTTCACCTCTCTGGACCCCTTATCTCCCTCAGCTCTAGAATTTTCCTGATTCTGTGGGTGCCTCGACCTTAACAGATGTTGCCATTCTACTACATATGTCCTGGTGCAAAACAGGTCTAAAGTTTAAACAAAATATGCAACTGGAACACCCACCTTATCCTGTTGCTCCCAGTTCCCCCCAAGATAATAAATCTAACTTTTCCCTTCCACCCTTTCCTTTTGTTTCTGACCCACTCAGTTTCATATTTCAGTAGCATGACCAGAAATCAAAGGGTTCTCGGGACAATTTGAGTGTATTTTTGTTGCTGAGAACTAATTATTTATGTCATTCACTGTCCTTTTCAAAGGAAAGCACCTGAGTTAGATGATGAATGACACAGTCACTCAACCAGTCGTTTCAGGCTCGGCCCCTCTGTAGCTTATTTCCCAGGGAGGAGGCTGTGTGGATAGGCAGCATTCTCAATTAGCAACTGCAGCTGCATTGCCTTAGAGATCATGAAGGCCAGGGAGGAAAGGGGCTACCAGAAGTCAGTGTTTTTTTCTCTCCCTCCATATCCTATTACTCATTGCTTCCCTGTCCCTCAGTTCGATTCCAAGAGCACAGCCTACCAGTAATGCAGTCAAGCTGGGAAGACAGATATTGCACATGTAGGAGGTGACTGTCCAGAGCACTCACAGCCTCTTCACTCATTTTTCCCACCTGAGGGAATTAAAACTACTGCATCTAAGTAATCAACCCATATGCTTTCTGGGAAGATAGACTTGATCCTAGTCATGAGAAACAGATGCTAGAGTAGCTTTGCCAAAGAGAATTATGAAATGTTTTAATCTACAAAGGATTATATATATATGTATATATATATATTAATTCTCTTAATACATTTACCAAAAGATTTAGCGTAACCTACCAAGGTGTAGACCTGTACAGCAAGATAATGCAAACTAAAAAAAATGAAGCAAAAATTAGCACCATAGATCCATAGAGAAGTGATAACAGCAAATGTCAATTTCACTCTGAGAGGAAATAGGAAATAAAGGGTAAAAAGACTTCTCACATGTTTTCCAAGCTATTTTGAGACAATTATGCTATTAGACATAGATAATGCAGCAAGCCTCTTGCACCAATTACATTCAGATAATTGCAAAAAATGTAATTATAGTAGTAACAAGGCTGTAAACATTTGGAGACTAGAATGCACTGCATGCATAAGTGAGGGAGACAGAGTTAATGTAATGATTAACTGGAATCTCTGTATTGTTGAGAATATAGCAACCATACCTGCTTTAGTGAAGTGAAGAATTTAGATCATATTTCTACTCATTGGAGCCTTTTGATTGCACTTCATAGATGTATTATGGATAATATTTCATCTTTCCCAGTTTCTGTAATGACTCACAGCTAAATTCTCTGATGCAAAGCCCTTTCACCAAGAGTTCTCAATTGTTTTTTCTTCCCCAGGGATTAGAACTCAAATGATATTAGATGCATTGCTTTTTTCTCATGAAGGATACAAAAATATTTTAATTGTCTTTTAGGAAGCATCAGGAAAGATGAGTCACAGTATTTTGAAAGATATGGTAAGATTAAAACAATCAATAATTTTAGCAGTAAAACTCTAGAGACATACTTGAGATTCTTCCCAATGGATGCCATCTTTGGCAGGCTAGGATACAGAAGTAATGGGCCCTCTCACAGTTCAGTTGAGAGTGTAAACAAGTGCATTTTTTTTTCTGAAAGACTGCTTGACAATACTCCCTAAAATAATGCTGAATGAACTCTTCCACCCAGCAATTAAACTGCCCTATGAATATGTTGCTGAAGTTTAAGTTCATATGGAAAGATTCACCAAATAAATTATTTAGTGAAAAACAGTGTTGAGAACAGCTTGCATTGCATTCAAAGAACATCTTTGAATAAAATGTTTTATGAGGGTTAGATACTCAGTGGCATATATGCTTGCACATGCATGATGTTTTCCCTCTAAAAGGAAGAAACTGCTATGTCTATGGAGAGGGACTGAAAAGGCGTCAAAGAGCTCTGTTGTTTTCTTGTTAGTATTTTTATACTCATGCGTGCTTGCTCAGTCACTCAGTCTTGTCTGACTCTTTGTGACCACGGACTGTAACCCAACAGGCTCTCCTCTGTCCATGGGATTCTCCAGGCAAGAATACTGGAGTGGGTTGCCATTTCCTACTCCAGGGGATCTTCCTGACCCAGGGATCGAACCCATGTCTCTTGCATCTCCTGCATTAGCAGGCAGATTCTTTACCACTGTGCCACCTGAAAAGTACTACTTGACCATAGTTTACCATCTACATGCATTATTAAAATCCAGAAATGTAAAGTTTACACACTGAAGGCTTAGGAATAAAGGAGATTGACCAGAATAATGCCAATCCACCTGGAATTTTATAGCTGTCTGTTCCCAGTGACTTCAGCCTATTTCTTTTTCTGCTTTGGGATCATATTTTTCACTTAAGTTGCTTACTTCCTGTTTAGCTTTGATTATCTGACTCCTACACTTGGACCTAGATTCTGCCTACAGCTGTGGTCATCCTGATTTGGCTTCAAAACATCCACTTAATTCTGGACTCAACTCCCTCACTGTGAAAATTTCAGCCAACACATTCCTAGAACATGTTATTCTGCAGAAAAAAGCAGTAAACAAGTAATTTTCTCAAAAATATAAGTATGCATTGCCATTTTGCTTTGATGTTATTTCTTAAGAATTTTTCATTCTGGGTACTTCTCTGAATTTAAAACTTAGGAAAGAAGTCTTTGGAATAAATAAGTACCAGCAAAAATCCAAAGGAATATATTCCATCTTTCCCCCAAATTAAAAGTTCTTCTTTGAGAACTGAAGTGTAAGGTGAAAGGGTTAGTTGCTCAGTCATGTCCAACTCTTTGCAACCCCATGGTCTTTAGCCCACCTGGCAAGAATACTGGAGAGGAGTCATTCTCTTCTCCAGGGGAATCTACCCAACCTAGGGATCAAACTCAGGTCTCCTGCATTGCAGGTGGATTCTTTACTGTCTGAGCCACCCAAACTCTCCTCGAATCTAATAGACTCGAATTCAAGTGATGGTTCACTAATATAACCAGGAGATCGGGTCTTTGGAAGAGTCATCTTTCTAGAGAGGAGCAGTTCAGGAATTCAGATACCACACATTTACAGTGTTATGATTTATACTGAGTAGAAGAAATCTGGACAAGAGTGTCTTATGAGAGAGTCTTAGCACCCAGTCTTTTTTCACATCCACTGAAAAGAACAAGCCCAAGGAAAGGTCAGTGGAAAGGTCAATGCATGCTTTGATAGGATGCAGGAGAGTAAATGTCTATGGGAGATGAACTCTCACCAGGGTTAAGAGTTAGAACTGGCAGTGGAGGCAGAGAAGAGTTCCAGGAACATGAAGGAAAGTTGCCTGGGTTTTAAGTAGGCCCACTTGAGCTTCTCTATGGCAACCTCATGGTTCACTAGCAGGGTCCCTTGTTTCCTTGTTTCTATGGATATAATAATTTATAGCTGTGCCTGTCCAGGCCACCAAAACAAGCACCCTGGGGAAAAGCCAGAATCTTTCCAGAACTGGCTATTCTTGTGACCCTAGTCAATCAGACCCTTGATCAGAAGAAATGGCCAGAGGCCACCTAAGAGCTAAGAACTCAAGAGGAAGGAAAATATTCTTGCTCTTGTGAGAATAATACAAAGGAGAGCTTGCTATGTATGTAACTTCTAGACTCATTAGCAATCTTGAGACCCTCTGGCCTATGGTTTCAGGCTCCACTGAATCTGTGGAACACAAATTTTAAAAACATTCCAGAATTCGCATAGTCACTGGAACCCTAGAGGCCTCTTAGAATTGGCTCTTTACCTTTGCTCCTGGTCACTCTGAAACAGTCGGTCTGCTTTTACAGGCTCTACTTATACCACCCTGAAACTGCTCTAGCTTTTCAAATGTAGAACCAAGTACACAGACACCAACTCCTTCTCAAATTGGAAAGCAACTAGAGAAGAGCCATAAGACACACTAGGGTGAGACCAGATACGGACCAGAGCCAAAGCCTTATCAGCTGCTTAGACCATGCAGTCTCTGCCAAAACCCAAAATGAGAGGTTGGTGGATGGGAAGCCAGTCTGTGTCATTTAAAGAAGGAGAGAAGGAATATTCCACTCAGCACCATATATTCAACCAGGGACTACGGTCCCCCAGTCAGCATCCTCTTATGTCCTAGTTTAAAAACAAGTGCCCTGGACGGAGTAATCTTTGATCTTTAAAATCAGAAATTTCCTGAGGGGCGCTTCAATATTTTCATTAAGCTTCTGTTTGATGCTGATACAGTCCAGCACTTGGCTGTCACCACAATCAAAATTGTCCACAGAGCTGGCTGTCCTATCAGCAACAAACTGAATCAATCCAATCAGAAATGCTGTGTACACAGTAGAGATATGTTATCTAGACAAACGAGATTTCCCTGTATCAGCATGGAGTACAACCTTGAAAATTTTCTCTTCGCCATTAAAGGTTCCCTTTTTCAGTGTTTCAGAGGTAAGACCTTGTTTGCATGGCCTTGGTTAGCCCGTATTAACAGAAGAAAAGGGGACCGACTCAGGGGAAAATGAGGTTTGTCCATACAATTTAGTGTCATAAGATGGTGGGTGTCAGCACGTGGCTGATTGCTTGTCAGGGTGAGAAGAGTTTGTAGATGTCCTCTCACAGTGGACCAGTTGTGACAAGAGTTAGCTGAAATCATGGAACCTCCCAGGAATCAAAGAATGTCTCTTTCAGGCTTACGCCTCCACCATAAGTTTTTAAAGAAAAAGTCTATGGTGTAAGGTTGAGAGTTGAATATCTCAGTGGTGTTTCAGATCCTGTCATAATGAAATCTAGGACTAGGGCATATTAGGATACTTCTTTCCTAATGAGACATTGAATAAAATATGGTTGTTCCCATTTCCAGTGTGCTTTATACCTGTATTCATCCTACCTGCACAAGTTAGTGGGAATGTGTCAACTATTCTCCCAGAGCCTCTCCCAAGGAAACAGAGGACCCAGTTTCTAGGTGCTTAGCTCCAGGGCCCCCTCTCCAGTGGTAACTAACATGGCAACACCGTCCTGTCATCTGAAATCTGTTGGTTTCTTTTCCCTGAGCCCTATGTCCTATTTCAGGTTTTTCTCTTATTGTTTTGAATACATTGGTGGTAAAAAGGAACTCATAGTACCTCTCCCCTCAGTGCAGAATTTTAATAAATCCTAGCAGTCAGGAACAGTGTATTTATGCCTAAACTTTGACTTCCCCTGTGTTAATTAGTGGACCAAATAAATTCAGCAATATCCAAATATCTGATGGTTTCATTCCAAGGAAGTAAGAACATATACCTAAAACAAAATTTAAAACTGAAAAGAGAAAGATAATAAAGCATATCTTGAGAATATTCAAAAGTGTTTAAATATGAATTGTTATCCAAGGCACGCAGTTTTGTAAGGATGGAGGCTCACAGGTTGAATATACTTTAAATTATACTGGTGGCAAATAGTTCATGACTTGAATTTGAATTTTGCTTCCTCTAGTGCATTCTAGTGAGGCCTGTCAAAACTTATATTGAACTGGACTTTAATTGAGAGCTAGAGAGTGAAGTGGATGAAAATGAGGAACAATTCCTTATAAAAGCAGTAGTTACACATGCTACTACCTTCATATAACCCTTCATGTAATATCTGTCATTTGGTCCTTATCAGGATCTGTAAGTTTTTTTTTTATGTCATTTACAAATAAGAAACACAAAGCTTAATCAAAACTTAAATAACTTCAATTTTACAGAAACAAAATTAAAGTTTTACCACATTACATTCAAAGTTATTTGTCATATTAAATTCAAAGTTTTCTTCAGTGATTAGCTCATCAGTGATTAAGCCAAGTAAGCTCATCAAATTATTACTCATGGGTCTTGTCTTCTTCACTTGTAAAAATAGAGGTTGGGTTATAGAAACTTGAATTAGGGCTGGTCATAGCAGGGTGAGACTTCCTTATATTTGCTATAGACTACAGGATAGCTAGGAAGAAAGATATTCACAAAAAGCACCACCCAAACTCCTTCCCATTTCAAGAGATTTTCCTGGCCAATATCCAAACTTGACTCCATGATTTCCAGTAATGAAAGGAACCCATTTTTGTGTTATTCCACATGAATTCATCATTTTTCCTTCTTAGACTGATATCCTAAGTATTAGAAGCAACATGTAACCAGAGTCACCATGAACACATCATCATCACTTTCAAAAGAAAACCTTCAGAAGGTATGCACATTACAGAGCCAAACAGTGGAAAAATGAGAACAAAAACCTGTTGATCCAAAGAGTAGGAAAATGCCCAGCCATGAAAACTGGGCATGCCATTTCCTATCACAGTTGTGCTGCTAATTTTATCCTATTGATTCTTACACGAAAAGCACCAATCTTGAAATCACTAGGTTACTTGGAGTAAGAGATAAGATTTGTTAGAAGTATACTTTATCCGGCATAAGCTTTTACTCCTTCTGTTCTATTATTGTACCATGCAGCCAAAAAGTCATTGCCATATAAGGTGTTTAGGAATTTTATGCTACCAGAGGATCTTGCTTTCAGAAGCTTACCTGGTGAGATGAGAAAACTGACCACACATAACGTGCAGCGCAGGGAAAACATTCACAGACCATGGCTGCTGTTGAAGCAGTTCTCTTCATCTGAGCCCAGAATTTCCTACTGGGGACCCTAAGGGTGTGTATGGGGTGGGGCAGGCAGGGTGGGTCGGAAAGGCTGGCAGCAGACGACAGCGATCACCAAACTGGGACTGGGCGCTCAGCAAAAGATAGGTACTTACTTGCTGCCATGGGACAGGTTTCCACCAGCACCTAAGGGAACCCTGAGAAGCTGGGCTCCCTGGACCCCCTTTCTCCTCCTGCGTTCTCTTTCCTCCGGGATCTCTGATTTCCTGAGTTCTGGTTGCTCAGGAGGTGGCGTCTGCCCTCACCAGCTGATGCCACCCAGGCCACGACAGCTCAGCAGTCAAAGGACCCCACCGAATTGCCGGCTAGAAAGTGTCTCTGGGGCGGCCGTCCAGTCAGTCACCCAGAGACCTCTCCAGCGCAGAGGCTCAGCGGAGTCCTGCCCGCCGCCGGGAAGCTGCTTTTGAGTCCTCCTCACTCCTCCCGCCCCTCTCCTAGCCACGCCACGCTCGCCGATTCCCTCATCCCCAGGCCAGTGCGCGACCTCAGCCTCCGGACCGGGCGTGGGCGGGGTGATGGGGACCCGGACCGTCTGCAGCGGCTGCTGCTGCTGCTGAAGAGCAGCAGCTGTGGCGTCTCTTCTACCCGCTGCTCGGGAGGGGAGGGGCCGAGAGGAGCAGGTGGGGTGAGGAGGGGCAGCGGGGAGAGGACTGCTAGGGCAAGAAGGAATGGAGAATAGAGGAAGAGCAGGGATGCGGTTGGGGTGGGCCAAGAGAAGCGAATGGGAGGGACAGGAGCAGGAGAGGAGGAAAAGGCAGCAAACTCAGATCTTTACCTCTAGATGCTTCCTCTCTCTCCTTGCCTAGCTGTCCCCATAGAGCCTGCCAGGGGCAGTTTGTCAGCCTGCAGCATTCAAATTTGGACGTGGCTGTAGAGGTGTGCTCGCGCTCCTGTGTGGGTGGAAGGAGGAGAAACGGTGTGCGGACATTTAGGAAAGAATGGGTTGGAGTCCCTACAACCTTCTCCCTGGAGATGAGATTTCGTTCCCATTCTGATGACTTGAAACACAAGGACAGAGGAACAGTAATCCACGTCGTGAAAAACGAGCGCGCAATAGCGTACTTCAGGGTCGCGAAAGATGTTGGACCTGCTTTCCCAGAGGGAGTTTGGAAAATTTTGCTACATCACAGAACATTCATTTTATAACCCAATCTTGTTCAATAGTGAAGTTTCCTTAACAACAACAATAACAAAGACTCCTACAACATAAATAATAAAAATAAGGAAAAGGTAAAATAAATTATGTGTATTTATAAGAGGCTCAAATTTTATGTTCCAAGGCATTGGACAGAAAAATAAAGGAGAACTAAGCTAAGGTATGGAGAAGGCACTGGCACCCCACTCCAGCTCTCTTGCCTGGAAAATCCCATGGACGAAGGAGCCTGGTGGGCTGCAGTCCATGGGGTCCTGAAGAGTCGGGAATGACTGAATGACTTCACTTTCACTTTTCACTTTCATGCATTGGAGAAGGAAATGGTAACCCACTCCAGTGTTCTTGCTTGGAGAATCCCAGGGACAAAGGAGCCTAGTCGGCTGCCGTCTATGGGGTCGCACAGAGTCAGACACGACTGAAGCAACTTAGCAGCAGCAGCAGCAGCAAGCTAAGGTAAGTCCTGTCCAAGCCATGTCAGAAACAGCATGCTTCATCCATGATTCATAGAAAAGGTCTTATTACTTATATTTTGTTTGCTTGTTTAAATTATACATTTGCTATGGAAAGTTTCCAAATATATACAAAATAGAAAGCATAATAAACTCCTATGTACTCAGCCTCAACTATTGTCAATATGAAGTCAATTTTATTTTAGCTATACCCACATTTTTACCTTGGATTAATTTAAAAGTAGTACAGTTATTTCAATACTTTGGCCACTCGATGTGAAGATCTGACTCATTGGAAAAGACCCTGCTGCTGGGAAAGACTGAGGGCAGGAGGAGAAGGGGATGACAGAGGATGAGATGGTTGGATGGCATCACCGACTCAATGGACATGGGTTTGGGTGGACTCTGGGAGTTGGTAATGGACAGGGAGGCCTGGCATGCTGCAGTTCATGGGGTTGCAAAGAGTCAGACACAACTGAGCGACTGAACTGAACTGATAGTTATTTCATTTTATCCAAAAAAATCAGCATATGTCTCTGAATGATAAGGGCTTCTAAAGAATACCGCCCCCCCCCCCCAAAAAAAACCCAATACAATTATCATGCCAAAAACCAATAATCATTATTTTGGAGTCAAACATCCACTTGGTTTATTTTTAATAGACAACATGTGAATTGCCAGCCTCTCTTCCTCACACTTTTATGTGGTTACATTCTAAACAGATTTTCTAATTCACTGAACTTTTCTTGAAGCAATTCAATTTACACATCCTCCTCACCCAGTAAAATTCTATGCATCTTTCTGTACATTTAGTCATAGTACAAATCATAAAAATTTGATAAAATTTAAAATAAATAAATAAAAACATGATAAAAATTTAACCAATATAAAATATCATAGTACAAATCATAAAAATTTGATAAAATTTAAAATAAATAAATAAAAACATGATAAAAATTTAACCAATATAAAATATCAAATACTTTAAAGTTTAAATAAGATATCTGACATAAAATAAAGAGAAATACTGCTTTGTATATTGTGCAACTAAAACAAGCAACTAATCCCAAGAGGTTGTGCAAACCAATAATAGAAACCAGAGGCAAACAGAAAGGAAACCAATGATACTAGATTTTCCTTCTGAGTTGAGCAACCAATTTTTGTTGTTATTCTGGAGCAAATATTTTCTCTCTACTATAGATAATATTACTATGTTAATCTGACAAATTTTTAGCTATTATGCTGCTAATAGTCGGAGAAGGCAATGGCACCCCACTCCAGTACTCTTGCCTGGAAAATCCCATGGATGGAGGAGCCTGGTAGGCTGCAGTCCATGGGGTCGCTAAGAGTTGGGCACGACTGAGTGACTTCACTTTCACTTTTCACTTTCATGCATTGGAGAAGGAAATGGCAACCCACTCCAGTGTTCTTGCCTGGAGAATCCCAGGGACAAGGGAGCCTGGTGGACTGCTGTCGATGGGGTCGCACAGAGTTGGACACGGCTGAAGTGACTTAGCAGCATGCTGCTAATAATAATAATAGCTGATAATCACACTTGGGTTGCCGTGCTGGGGCAAATATTTGGTGGGAGGGGTTATTTGCAGTGTGTTTTCCAGGCTTCTGCCTTAAGAATCTGATATATTCCAAGCTGTGCTTCCAGAGTATGTACTCAAAAGGTAAAATCTCTAGACCCACTTGCCCTTACTGCTCATCAGGAGAAACTTTTTCTATCACACTACACTTGAACCAGATAAGTCCCTGGGGGAATTATTTCCCTCAAAGCCTGCTTCAGTGGAGGCTCTTTATTCTAACCTCAAAGATGTTAGTGTCAGGAGTGTGACTGGGCATGATGTTTTGATTCTCACTCCACATTACCACATCTAGAGTTGGTAAAACCTTAAACAATTATCCCAAAATACAAACAAATCAAAACATATCTTCCTTTGTATCATCCTTTTCTTCTTCTGGTCGAGCATTCATCTTTGGCTTCCCCTGTGGCTCAGCTGGTAAAGAATCTGCCTGCAAAGCAGGAGACCAGGGTTCAATCCCTGGGTTGGGAAGATCCCTTGGAGAAGGGAAATGTTGCTCACTACAGTAATCTGGACTGTAGTCCATGGGATCATAAAGAGTTGGACACAACCAAGTAACTTTTACTTTTCTGACTTTATAATATTTTTATTAATTAAGGATTTATTTTCTGGTTGACAGTTTCCCATGCTGTCTGGACTCAACAAATTTCTCATCCATTTGGATGCTGATAACCTTTTTAACAGCATGGTTTCTAATTTCCTCCCTAATAGGTGAATTTTCTCTAGTCTGTTTTGGCTATTAAATCCCACACTCACATTTTGAATCTTGTCATAGCTAGCAACTACTTGTTTTTCTCTGTAGCATTTATCTGACATGCTAAATATCAGTTGCTGATATTTTTTTATGTTTTTTTTTTTTTTCCCACCAGAATCCATGCTGCATGACAAAGGAGAATTGTTTATTCCTTGTTGTAAGATGCTTAGAACAGAGGGTGTAATATAGTAGGTACTCAGTAAATCTGCTAAAAGAATGAAACCCAAGCATACTCTCAGTTAACTGAGTGCTTCTTGGAAAAATGTGGTGATTCACCACTGTGATAAATCACAGGCCACATGTAATATAAAGAATGTGAAAATTGTTTGTTGATCTGCTTTCATTCTGCTGAATTTATGATACTTATGTACTTTAATGCTTCTGTGACACTCAAGTGTGAATATTTCCCCTGGCTGCAGAATCTTGATACAAAGCACAGAACTGTCTAAAGAGAAGTGATAGAAATAAGAAAGTCCAATTTTGTCTCTGGGGAACGCCAAGACACTCAGAGAGATAAAGCACTCAGCATCAAAGGGAAGTGAAAGTGAAGTTGCTCAGTCGTGTCCGACTCTTTGCGACCCCATGGACAGTAGCCTACCAGGCTCCTCTGTCCATGGAATTTTCCAGGCAATAGTACTGGAATGGATTGCCATTTCCTTCTTCAAAACAAAACCCTTGTTCTAACCTACTAAGGAACAGACATTGGTTTGGGATTGTTGTGAAAATCCAGGCCTAGATATTTTTAAGGATGAATATAAAATAAACCATATTGTAGAAACATGTCTCTGAATCACTCAAATTTTATGATTGTTAACAGTTCATATTTTCTTTTTCAAATACTAGTTAACTTCCCACGTCATGTGTAATATCACAAGCAAATGCCTATGATCCTTTTTGTCTTAGTCAGTTAGAGCTGATATAAAATATATCACAAACTTGGTAGTTTATAAGTAACATAAAATCATTTCTCACAATTTTGGAGGCTAGAAAGTGCCTGTGGAGTGAGGTTCTGTGTTGCAGACTGCAGGTTTGTCATTGTATCCTCCCATGATGAACTGAGAGAGGACAAAAGCTCTCTCATGATTCTTATAAAAGGAATAAATCCACTCACAAGGGCTCAATCTCTATGACTCCATCTAATCCTAATCACTTCCCAAGGGCCCTGACTTCTAATGCTGTCACATTAGAGTGTAGGGTTTCAACATGTGAATTTTTTTGGAGGAGTACACAAAGATACTATCTATAATAACCTTCCTTTCAGTTTTTATCATCCTAACCTACCTACATAGTCAGTGCTGCAAAACCAAAATCTGTTCCTTATGATTATTTTTCCTTGTATATTCTACTTCTGATTCTGACTATATTTGAACTCCTTAGAACTGTCCCAAGAAAAACCTTGCCATAGTTTTTAATTCTGTCCCAAGTTCCAGAACTATAAGAATTTGGAAAGTGAACAAAACTGTAAAAAGTTGCTTAAACAGTTGCAGAGAAACAAAACAAATGTTTTGATTCTTAAGGATTCTCAGAATTGAAAGAGCAGACTGTAGATGGTGAGAGTCAACTGGAGTCCCTGTACAAAAAAAGTGGGCAAAAATCCTTTTAGAGCTTTAATTATCAGTTGATAAATTACTAAACTGCTTCTAACGTTTCTCAGATTCCCTGTAATACATGTATACGTATTTGTAAACAATGTCCCATTTTTGACTCTTCCCCAAAATGTTCCAAATAGTCAACAGAGACTATCAGTGAAAAGCCAAATTAAATATTGGAAATCAGCAGGGAAAAATACATCAAATATTTCATTTGGAAAACACATTCATATGGTATAAGGTGGACCATTCTGTGCCTATATTCATCTCATAGTTTTCTGTGGTGCCAAGAATCAGATTGGACAAATCACAGACACACCTGGAGTCTGTGTGCAAAATGTTCCTGATCACTGTGAGCACTGATGTTTCAGTGGTATAATCCTCACCTGCCAAAAGGTTATTGATCACAGTGCATTCCGTCTTGTAATTTTGTATCTAAGATTCATCTATTAAGTAATTTCTAACCAGTCTTGGCAGAAACTCAAAATACTTTCTAGTGAAATAATAAAACACAAAACAAAGATAATTACAAAATCACAATTTGTTGTTACCTGAATGTTCTATTATAATTTTTGTGTCCATATGTGAAATAGTTGAATATATGCATGTAATATGTAAAAGTAGGATTTGACTACAGTAACAAAAACCTAAACAATTGTGGCTTAAATATGGTATAAATTTATTTCTCTCAAAACTAATAATCTATATAGAGGGGAGTTCAGGACTATAAATTATTGCCAAATCAGGCTCTTTCAATTTTGTTGATCTGCCATCTCTACTATATTATACAATTGTTTGCAGGATTCAGGATGGTTCATCAACGGATTTGTATTACAGTAGGAAAAGGGAGTAAAGAACATGTAATTCACACCCATTTCATGAAAGATAGCACTCCAAAAGTTTTATTTTACACATTCTTGAGCTCATATCATGTTGGCCAGAACCTAAACCCATACATACAACCTGGGGAATGTCATGTGTATTCTGATGTCTATGTGGTGAGCCAAAAGTTGAGGTTTCTACTGATGTAGAGAAAGGTAAAAATAAATATTGGAGATGACCAGTAACTTCTGTCTTGCCATGTCTGCATCTGCAATTAGCATTCTGATTGGATTTTCTGAGGGCATGATTCTGAATGCTGTCACCACACAGCAAATTAGGGGGAAAATGTATGACACCTAAAGATTTAAGAATTTATAAAAGCATAACTAAATTTACCAATAAACATTTCTTCCACCTAAATTAGAATTATCAGGAAAGAAATTCGGATTGAAAAACAATCATTTGAATAGTTACAATATTGGATTCTAGTCCTCAAATGCATTAGGTTTCTTATCTATCAAGAGTGATCTGGTGGGGTTCCCTGGTGGCTCAGTGGTGAAGAGTCCACTTGCCAGCATAGGAGACATGGGTTCGATCCCTGATATGGGAAGATCCTACATGCTGTGAACCAAATAAGCCCCTGCACCACAACTTTTGAGCCTGTGCTCGAAAGTCCAGGAGCTGCAGCTTGTTAAGCTTGTGCACCCCAGAGCCTGTGCTCTACAGCAGAAGCCACTGCAGGGAGAAGCCTGCACACCACAACTAGAGAGTGACCCCTGCTTTCCACAGGTGGAGAAAAGCCCATGCAGCAACCAAGACTCAGCACAGCCATAAATAAATAAAAAATAAATAATAAAAAAAACACTGATGCTGTGAAGGCCCAGACAGTCATCTCTGCAGACAGCTAGAAAATCTCAGGAATCAGGGAGACCTCGGAAACTTGCACCTGGGCTAAGTTGGGTGCTGAATATAGGGAGTTGTTTGAAAATCTGTAGGCATTCGGAGGTCCAACTCTAGCCTATCCCACTAGCTGCTCTCTTTCTCAAATCAAGGTAGGAAGTATATTCTCTAGAAAATTTTGATTATAAAGATCTTAAATCTTGAATATAAAATAGAGAGAAGAATAGAGAGAGGTGCTGGACTGAAAGGAAGAACACTAATAACAATTTTTATTCTAGAAACTTAGATATCCATCAACAGATGAATGGATAAAGAAGTTGTGGGACATATATACAATGGAATATTCAGTTCAGTTCCTTTGCTCAGTCATGTCTGACTCTTTGTGACCCCATGAATCGCAGCACGCCAGGCCTCCCTGTACATCACCATCTCCCAGAGTTCACTCAGACTCACGTTCGAGTCTGTGATGCCATCCAGCCATCTCATCCTCTGTCGTCCCCTTCTCCTCCTGCCCCCAATCCCTCCCAACATCAGAGTCTTTTCCAATGAGTCAACTCTTTGCATGAGGTGGCCAAAGTACTGGAGTTTCAGCTTTAGCATCAGTCCTTCCAAAGAAATCCCAGGGCTGATCTCCGTCAGAATGGACTGGTTGGATCTCCTTGCAGTCCAAGGGACTCTCAAGAGTCTTCTCCAACACCACAGTTCAAAAGTATCAATTCTTCCGTGCTCAGCCTTCTTCACAGTCCAACTCTCACATCCATACATGACTACTGGAAAAACCATAGCCTTGACTAGACGGACCTTAGTCGGCAAAGTAATGTCTCTACTTTTGAATATACTACCTAGGTTGATCATAACTTTTCTTCCACGGAGTAAGCGTCTTTTAATTTCATGGCTGCAATCACCATCTGCAATGATTTTGGAGCCCAAAAAAGTAAGAAGTCTGACACTGTTTCCACTGTTTCCCCATCTATTTCCCATGAAGTGATGGGACCAGATGCCATGATCTAATTTTTCTGAATGTTGAGCTTTAAGCCAACTTTTTCACTCTCCTCTTTCACCTTCATCAAGAGGCTTTTTAGTTCCTCTTCACTCTCAGCCATAAGGGTGGTGTCATCTGCATATTTGAAGTTATTGATATTTCTCCCGGCAATCTTGATTCCGGCTTGTGTTTCTTCCAGTCCAGCATTTCTCATGATGTACTCTGCATATAAGTTAAATAAGCAGGGTGACAATATACAGCCTTGACGTACTCCTTTTCCTCTTTGGAACCAGTCTGTTGTTCCATGTCCAGTTCTAACTGTTGCTTCCTGACCTGCATACAGATTTCTCAAGAGGCAGGTTAGGTGGTCTTGTATTCCCATCTCTTTCAGAATTTTCCACAGTTTATTGTCATCCACACAGTCAAAGGCTTTGGCATGGTCAATAAAGCAGAAATAGATGTTTTTGTGGAACTCTCTTGCTTTTTCCATGATCCAGCGGATGTTGGCAGTTTGATCTCTGGTTCCTCTGCCTTTTCTAAAACCACCTTGAACATCAGGGAGTTCACGGTTCACGTATTGCTGAAGCCTGGCTTGGAGAATTTTGAGCGTTACTTTACTAGCATGTGAGATGAGTGCAGTTGTGTGGTAGTTTGAGCATTCTTTGACATTGCCTTTCTTTGGAATGGAGTATTACTTAGGCATAAAAAGTAACGAATTTGAGTTAGTTGCAGTGATGTGGATGAAACTAGAGCCTGTTATATATAGAGTGAAGTAAGCCAGAAAGAGAAAAACAAATCTAGTATTTTAAGACATACATATGGAATCTAGAAAAATGGTACTGATGAATCTATTTGCAGGGCAGGAACAGAGATGCAGATGTAGAGAAGGGACCTGTGGTCACAGCGGGGGGAGGAGAGGGTGAGGCAAACTGAAAGAGTAGTATTGACATAGATAAACTATCGTGT
Organism: Redunca redunca; assembly: GCA_006410935.1. Taxonomy (NCBI): domain Eukaryota; kingdom Metazoa; phylum Chordata; class Mammalia; order Artiodactyla; family Bovidae; genus Redunca; species Redunca redunca. The sequence continues at coordinate 1,043,265 of SJYQ01000603.1, read as the reverse complement.
GTAAAACTGATAAGCTAGTGGGAAGCTGCTGTACAGCACAGGGAGCTCAGCTTGGTGCTCTGTGAGGACCTAGAGGGGTGGGATGTGGGGGTGGGATGAGGCTCAAAAGGGAGGGCATATATATACAGTTATAGCTGACTCATATTGTAGTACAGCAAAAACCAATACAACATTGTAAAGCAATTATCCTCCAATTTTTTAAAAATTTGTATTCTAGATGATGAGACTCTCCCCTGTGCTCCAGGTAATTTCCCTTAATTAGCACCAGTGTTTTGGTAATCACATTTTATATTTCAGAAAGAAGATTCTAGGATCTCCTCCTGCAAAATTTGGCATATCCCACAGGACAGACTCATTGCTACTGATACATTCATACCTTCAACAATAATTAACTGATTACTTGATCATCCTAGAACTAAGTCTTCTAGTCCACACGATTTACTTCATCAATCCTCAAACCCATGCATAAATATACAGTACACCTGATTAGTTACTTAGTGATCACTAAACAAGAATCACTTGACATTTGAGGAATGACTTCATCATGGCAAAGAAGAACTCAATCAAATCTACTGAACAAAGTAACTTTTTGAAGGTAAAGACAGAGTAAGGCACAGAAGAAAATTCAAAGAAAATATAATTAACATGATAAATGAGTTACAGGTCCATGGAACAAAGAAAGATAGGATGTGCTATTTTGAAGGATCAGTATATAAAATAGCTCTTGAAATCTTAATATATGATTGATGGTGATGATGCTGATAATGATGGAAGAGTTTGATAATAATATTGTGGAAATGATCANGTATATTAAAGATAAAATAAGAGACAAAATTCCAAAGGTTTAGTCTTCAGCTTCCAGAAGGAAAATATGGTCAATAAGTGAGAATAAATCATAAAATAAACAACACAAGGAAATTTCTCAGAATTGAAGGACCCAATTCTCTAAACTGAATGGATAGCCAATCCATTTAAGTGGAAATAATTTCTCAACAGGGAAAATAACCATGAAATACTAGAATATTTAGATAAAGATATTAAAGCTCCCAGACAGAAAAAGCTGTCTCAACATTAAAACTCAACATTCAAAAAACAAAGGTCATGGCATCCAGTTGCATCACTTAAGCAAATAGATGGGAAAATAATGGAAACACTGACAGATTTTATTTTCTTGGGCTCCAAAATCATGGCAGATTGTGACTGCAGACATGAAATTAAAAGATGCTTGCTCCTTGGAAGAAAAGCTATGACAAACCTAGACAGCATTTTAAAATGTCGAGACATCAGTTTGCCGACAAAGGTCCTTATAGTCAAAGCTGTGGTTGTGAGAGTTGTACCATAAGGAAGGCTGAGCACTGAAGAATTGATGCTTTTGAACTGTGGTGTTGGAGAAGACTTTTGTGAGTCCTTTGAACTGCGAGGAGCTCAAACCAGTAAATCATAAAGGAAATCAACACTGAATATTCACTGGAAGGACTAACGCTGAAGCTGAAGCTCCAATACTTTGGCCACCTGATATGAGAGCCGACTGATTACAAAAGACTCTGATGCTAGGAAAGATTGAAGGCAGGAGAAGAACGGGATGACAGAGGATAAGATGGTTGGATGGCATCACTGAGTCAATCAACATGAGTTTCAGCAAGCTCAGGGAGATGGTGAAGGACACGGGAAGCCTGGCATGCTCCAGTCCATGGGGTCCCAAAGAGTTGGACATGACTGAGCGCCTGAACAACAATAACAGACAGAAAAATAAATGAGTTAATACACCAAATCTTGAGTGTAATATCATTCTCCAACAAAATCAGGCAGATTCCTTTGAGAGAGGGTTGATTGTAGGACTGGGACATGTAATATATAAGATAAGTCTGGAGCATCTTACTTTTCCAGAAAATAAAAGCTCAAAAAACTTCACAGTAAATAGGGCACATCAAAACAAAGAGACATGAGAGCCAACTGAAAGCTACTAATGACCAAAGCTAGAACAATTTGAGCAACGAAATAAGTAAAGTAGTGTCAGATTATAACCCAAAGTATAAAATATCCATGAGTTCATGCTGATATAAATAAATGATTGAATACGATAATAAATGTGGGAGAAGAGACAAATCTTCCATGCAGAGGAATTCTAAATAATTTATATAGAGTCTCCACACTGAAGGAGAAGGAGCATAACTCCTTACCCCTTAAGTCTGGGTTACACATAGATACTTCTGTCCAAAGGGTACAGTATTGAAATGGGGAAAAGAGTAACCTTACAGTGCAGAAACCTGCCAATCCTACCTCAGCCAGGTGATCAACATCAACATCAACAGTCAGAAATCCTGTTGATAGTATATGCAGTCTTATGAAATGACTTGATGGAAATAGCACTTTACCTCTGTGATCTTCTCACCAAAACTTGGATCTGCAGACAAAAAAGAAGAACATCAGACAAATCCCAATAGAGGAATAACTTCAAACTTATCTGACTGGTGCTCTTCAAAACTGTTGATAACATTAAAGCAAGGAAAAGTCTCAGAAACTGTCATATCCAAAAGAAGCCTAAGGATACAACTGAATATAAAGATGACAAGCTGAATGGGATCCTGGAAAAGCAAAAAGGACGTGAAGTTAAAAATTATGGATTCCAGTTAATGATATTATCAACATTGGTTCATTAATTGTGACAAATGTACCATACTAATAAAAAATGTAAATAGTAAGGGAAACTCTGTGTGTGTGTCTGTGTGTGTGTGTTGGGAGGGGTGGGGAGAAGGTATATAGGACTCTTTGTATTATGTTTTCAAAAATTTTTTTATAAATCTAAAACTACTATAAAAGAAATGCAGTATTATTAGGACAAAATAGAAGAAATAGATATTTCCACATTCTCAAAGAATCTAGTCACAAAATAGACATTGATTACAAAGGAAAAAATAGCAACTTTACAGGGGAGTATCCTGACAGAGGCCAACATAAAGAAATAATCAAAATGAGGCAGCCCGGATGGGAGGGGAGTTTTGGGGGAAATGGATATATGTATATGTATGGCTGAGTCAATGGCACCCTGCTCCAGTACTCTTGCCTGGAAAATCCCATGGACGGAGGAGCCTGGTAGGCTGCAGTCCATGGGGTCGCTGAGAGTTGGACACTACTCAGTGACTTCCCTTTCACTTTTCACTTTCATGCACTGGAGAAGGAAATGGCAACCCACTCCAGTGTTCTTGCCTGAAGAATTCCAGGGACAGTGGAGCCTGGTAGGCTGCTGTGTATGGGGTTGCACAGAGTCGGACACGACTGAAGCAACTTAGCAGTAGCATGGCTGAGTCCCTGTGCTATTCACCTGAAACTCACAATATTGTTTGATAATTGGCTAAGACAAAATAAAACGTTGAAAAAATTAACATCACCAGTAATAAGACGTAATATTTTGTCAGAATATTCACAAATTCAATTTCATCAGGAGAGCACACAAAGCAAACTCAAATGGAGAGATAAACTAAAAAATAACTGGTCCAAATACATCAAAGGTGTCCAAGTCACTAAAGGCAAAGAAAGACCAAGAGGCCACGATAGATTGTAGAGATCAAGGAGGCTTGACAAGTACAGATAATGTGGAATTCTGGATTGTATCCTGAGGCATTAATACATTCGTGGAAAAACTAGTGAAATTCTAGTAAAATCTGTGGATTAAAACCACCACACAAAGAATTGTGCTATAGGAGTCCAGAAGGCAATGGGGTGCTAAGTTCAAACATCTAGGGAAGAATGAACTCTGATCTAGTATTTTAGACACAGCTAAACCATCAGCTTAGCTTATTGCCAAATTCAGACTTAAATTTAAGAAAGTAGGAAAACCACTAGACTACTCAGGTATGACCTAAATCAAATCCCTCATGACTATCCAGTGGAAGTGACAAATAGATCCAAGGAATTAGATCTGATAGACAGAGTGCCTGAAGAACTATGGATGGAGGTTTGTGACATTGTACAGGAAGCAGTGATCAAAACCACCCCCAAGAAAAAGAAATACAAAAAGGCAAAATGGTTGTCTGAGGAGGCCTATGAAAAAACAGCTATGAAAAGAAGAGAAGTGAAAGGCAAAGGAGAAAAGGAAAGATATATCCATCTGAATGCAGAGTTCCAAAGAATAGCAATTAGCGATAAGAAAGCCTTCCTCGGTGATCAATGAAAAGAAATAGAGGAAAATAATAGAATGGGAAAGACTAGAGATCTCTTCAAGAAAATTAGAGATACCAAGGGAACATTTCAGATAGGCTCAATAAAGGACAGAAATGGTATGGACCTAACAGAAGAAGAAGATATTAAGAAGAGGTGGCAAGAATACACAAAACTATACAAAAAAAGATCTTCATGACCCAGATAATCACAATGGTGTAATCACTCACCTACAACCAGACATCCTGGAAGGTGAAATCAAGTGGGCCTTAGGAAGCATCACTATGAACAAAGCTAGTGGAGGTGATGGAATTCCAGTTGAGCTATTTCAAATCCTAAAAGATGATGCTGTGACAATGCCGCAGTCAATATGCCAGCAAATTTGGAAAACTCATCAGTGGCCATAGGACTTCTGGAAAAGGTCAGCTTTCATTTCAATCCAAAGAAAGGCAATGCCAAAGAATGCTCAAACTACCGCACAATTGCACTCATCTCACATGCTAGGAGAGTAATGCTCAAAATTCTCCAAGCCAGGCTTCAACAGTACGTGAACTATGAACTTCCAGATGTTCAAGCTGGATTTAGAAAAGGCACAGGAAACAGATCAAATTGCCAACATCCCTTCGATCATCAAAAAAGCAAGAGAGTTCCAGAAAAACATATTCTGCTTTATTGAATATGCCAAAGCCTTTGACTGTGTGTATGACAACAAACTGGAAAATTCTTCAAGAGATGGGAATTCCAGACTACCTTACCTGCTTCCTGAGAAATCTGTATGCAGGTCAAGAAGCAACAGTTAGAACTGGATATGGAACAACAGACTAGTTCCAAATAGGAAAATGAGTACGTCAAGGCTGTCTATTGTCTTCCTGCTTATTTAACTTCAATGCAGAGCAAATCATGAGAAATGCTGGGTTGGAACAAGCACAAGCTGGAATCAAGATTGCTGGGAGAAATAACAATAACCTCAGATATGCAGCTAACACCACCCTTATGGCAGAAAGTGAAGATGAACTAACGAAACTCTTGATGAAAGTGAAAGAGGAGAGTGAAGAAGTTGGCTTAAAACTCAACATTCAGAAAAATAAGATCATGGCATCCAGTCCCATCACTTCATGGCAAATAGATGGGGAAACAATGGAAACCGTGGCTGACTTTATTTTTTTGGGCTCCAAAATCACAGCAGATGGTGACTGCAGCCATGAAATTAAAAGATGCTTGCTCCTTGGAAGAAAAGCTATGACCAACCTAGACAGCTTATTAAAAAGCAGAGACATTACTTGCCAACAAAGGCCTGCCTAGTCAAAGCTATGGTTTTTCTAGTGGTCATGTATGGATGTGAGAGTTGGACTATAAAGAAAGCTGAGGACTGAAAACCTGATGCTTTTGAACTGTGCTGTTGGAGAAAACTCTTGAGAGTCCCTTGGACTGCAAGGAGATCCAACCAGTCCATCCTAAAGGAAATCAGTCTTGAATATTCATTGGAAGGATTGATATTGAAGCTGAATCTCCAATACTTTGGCCACCTGACGTGAAGACCTGACTTATTTGAAAAGACCCTGATGCTCAGAAAGACTGAAGGTGGGAGGAGAAGAGGAAGACAGAGGATGAGTTGGCTGGATGGCACCACTGAGTCAATGGACATGAGTTTGAGTAAACTTGGGAGTTGTTGATGGACAGGGAGGCCTGACATACTGCTGTCCATGGTGTCACAGAGTCGGACATGACTGAGTGATTGAACTGAACTGATCTGAAACCATCAGTAACATAAGAGAATGATATAAATAATTTTCAGACATGAGATTTCTGAAAACTTTATTTTCCATGTTTTTAAGAAATTATTTTAAAATGTGATTTATCCAGAGGGAATAATACAAAAATATTCCTGGGATCTAATAAACAAGGTTTCAAAACAGAACAAATGTGCCAGAATGAGAGATACACTGCAGACTCCAAGAGATCCAGTTCAGACTGGATGTGGAAGTAAATGAGGTATTTTACAGAAATGTTGAAGAGTGTGAGAATATTTAGTCAACAGTTTAAAAAAATCAGGAAATTTAAAAGCGATTTGAGTATTAACCCTAGCAAAACAAAATCTCTCTCTCACACACACATAGGGAAATATGGTTACGGTACTCTCCTTGACTTAGCAGAATCTTATTATCAAAGCAACCAATGTGGTTTTCTTTCTTTCTTTTTTTTTTTTAGAATAAAGTATTTTTCTTTAATGTCCGTATCTCCAAGTTAGATTAATTCATTTCCTTCTCCTCTTTCTCCTATTTCCCCCCTCTTCCTCCTCTTTTACTTCTGCTCTCCCACCTCTTTCTCTTCCTCTTCCTGCTCCTTCTTTTTCTTCTTCTTTTTTTTTAAATTTTTATTTTAACTTTACTTTACTTTACAATACTGTATTGGTTTTGCCAAACATTGACATGAATTCACCACGAGTGTACATGCGTTCCCAAACATGAATCCCCTCCCATCTCCCACCCCATACCATCTCTCTGGGTCCTCCCCATGCACCAGCCCCAAGCATCCTGCATCCTGCATCGGACATAGACTGGCGATTCGTTTCTTACATGATAGTATACATGTTTCAATGCCATTCTCCCATCTCATCCCACCCTCTCCCTCTCTCTCTCCCCCAGAGTCCAAAAGTTCACTCTATAGATCTGAGTCTCTTTTGTTGTCTCGCATACAAGGTCATCATCACCATCTTTCTAAATTCCATATATATGCGTTAGCATACTGTATTGGTGTTTTTCTTTCTGGCTTACTTCACTCTGTATAAT
>SJYQ01000603.1:909740-1034983 GCA_006410935.1 Redunca redunca | reverse complement strand
GTAGCATCTTTGTCAGGTTTTGGTATTAGGGTGATGGTGGCCTCATAGAACGAGTTTGGAAGTTTACCTTCTTCTGCAATTTTCTGGAAGAGTTTGAGTAGGATAGGTGTTAGCTCTTCTCTAAATTTTTGGTAGAATTCAGCTGTGAATCCGTCTGGACCTGGGCTTTTGTTTGCTGGAAGTTTTCTGATTACAGTTTCAATTTCCGTGCTTGTGATGGGTCTGTTAAGGTTTTCTATTTCTTCCTGGTTCAGTTTTGGAGAGTTGTACTTTTCTAAAAATTTGTCCATTTCTTCCACGTTGTCCATTTTACTGGCATATAATTGCTGATAGTAGTCTCTTATGATCCTTTGTATTTCTGTGTTGTCTGTTGTGATCTCTCCATTTTCATTTCTAATTTTATTGATTTGATTTTTCTCTCTTTGTTTCTTGATAAGTCTGGCTAATGGTTTGTCAATTTTATTTATCCTTTCAAAGAACCAGCTTTTGGCTTTGTTGATTTTTGCTATGGTCTCTTTTGTTTCTTTAGCATTTATTTCTGCCCTAATTTTTATGATTTCTTTCCTTCTACTTACTCTGGGGTTCTCCATTTCTTCCTTTTCTAGTTGCTTTCCAATGTGGTTTTAATCTGTGTCATATAGCAACATGGTCAGGATGTTTGCATGGGCAAGGGGTGAAAGAGGGGGGAAACACTAATTTTCCATAGTAGAAATCTGATAAATAATACTTTAAATTGATGAGTCAAAAAACGATATTGTCCACATACTATTTGTAAATTTGGAAGAAGCTTCCAGATGAAAGCTAAATTAATTTAAAGGGTTGCCTGCCTAAAGTCAAGAAAATGAATTTTTATACATGTCTTTGAGGACTATTTAACATTTTAATCAATGTTTATGTTTTACTTTAATAAAACACAAAATTAATTGAAAATAACATTGATATATAATATCCTGTGAAGTTATAATATCAACATCAGGATATAAATATTGTCCCACCTCTCCTCTTGACTGATGCTTTAACTCTTTATCCCATCTGAAGAAAAGACAAACTTGGAGTGAGAGATTTCACAAAAGAAGCATTCAAGAGATGATTCTCCGAAGAGATGCTGGCATCCCCAGTCTGTCACATCATCAGAAATGAAAGAAGTTTCCAGAGTCACCCAATATTTGATTGGCTTTTCTTTTGTTAAGTGAATGTTGCATTGATAGCCATAGCCTGAGAAATTCACCTACACATTCTAGACTCCACTCTCACATTCGAGAAAGTCTACTTGTAAGTGCCATCTTGTAACTCCCTGTAAACAAAGAAAAACAAAGTGTGTTGTTCACAATCAGGTTCTATAAGGATATGTTGTTAGACACAGCAAGTCTCTGACCAACAACCCTGAGAGGAGTTCATGATGAAAAATAGCATGGGGCACCCTGTGCTCTGGGTAAACAGGTCCCATAGATAGACGTGTATATCTCAGGAAGAATTTATTTTAGTGGACCCGGATTCTCACATCTTCCCATATAATCAAAAACTCAGTAAAATCATTAACCTGAGATATCTGTTATACGTGACTAGCAGAAGCCTTTTACCAAGATGTGTGCTTGACCGCATACATAGCCAAAAATCATATGTAAACTGGCTTTTCCTCTACTTCTTGGGAGCAATTTCCTCAGAGCTACTGAGAAGTTGTCTTCTGGCTATTGTCTTCTCTAAGGTCCCTGAAGAAAACTTAAACTCACAGCTCCTAAGTTGTGTGTTTTTCTTTAAGTCAACGTTCCCACTGGAAACTCTGTTCCGGAAGCAACTACATCCCTTCTGGAAACAGAAAGCAACTGCCTTTCCAGACCCCCACCTCCCCATGCCCCAATATTCCAGCTGATGGAGGGGGCAAATATATATATATTTTTAATTGGAGGCTAATTTTTACATCATTGTAGTGGTTTTTGCTGTACATTGACATGAATCAGCCATGGGTATACATGTGTCCCCCATCCTGAATCCCCCTCCCACCTCCCTCCCCATCCCATTCCTCAGGGTCATCCCAGTGCACCAGCCTTGAGCACCCTGCCTCATGCATTGAACCTGGATTAGCGATTTGTTTCACATATGATGATATACATGTTTCAATGCTATTCTCTCAGATCATCCCACCCTTGCCTTCTTCCACGGAATCCAGCAGTCTGTTCTATACATCTGTGTCTCTTTTGCTGTCTCACATATAGGGTCATCATTATCATCTTTCTAAATTCCATATATATGCGTTAGTATACTGTATTGGTGTTTTTCTTTCTGGCTTACTTCACTCTGTATAATAGAGAGTTCATCCATCTCATTAGAACTGATTCAAATGTATTCTTTTTAATGGCGGAGTAATATTCCATTGTGTATATGTACCACAGATTCCTTATCCATTCGTCTGCTGATGGACATCTAGGTTGCTTCCATGTCCTGGCTATTATAAACAGTGCTGCAATGAACATTGGGGTGCATGTGTCTCTTTCAATTCTGGTTTCCTCTGAGGGAGCAAATCTTGAATGAAACAGTAGTCCAGCAGGGTTCATATCTTGCCAACACCATCTTTTCTGATACACAACAGACATCAGCTAATGTGAATAGATAATCATCTAAATCCAGCATTCTGAAATTTTATGAAGGGAAATAAGTCAGGTATTTTCCCTTCACCATGTTATAAAAAACAAAAAGAATTAACTATTGTTTCATTCTTCTTTCTGGATCTGCTTCTACATTTGTCAAGCAATTTTGCCTCTTGCTTTATTTTCCCTTCAATAGTTTATCCTTCATTTTAAAAATCCTTAGGAAACCCTTTGCTGTCTCCTACCAGGTCAAGTTAATTATCCCAGCTATAGGCTTTCACGTTATTTATTGTAATTTAGTTATTCACTGTGCCACTCTCTTTTTGATTTTTATCTTCTTCTCAGAATGTAACATCCAAGGGGTCAGTGACTGTGTTGTTCTTACCACTGTGTCTCAGTATGAGCTCTGCAAATTCAAGACTTGTTGCATAGTTTATCTGTAAAACAAAATAATAATGTACCAGTCTAAAGTCATTGGGATGGTTAAATAATGCAATGTATATAAGGCTCATTAACTTACAGTAATTACTTAATAAATGTTATATTTTATTGCAATTAAACTTTTTATTACAGATTATTAAGGAACAATCAAAACAATAACAGAACAACAATGCAATTTCCAAACACCTACTTTAGAAGAAACTAGAAGGGTTAAAGGAAATAGTATCACATTGTAATTAGACAAGTTTCCTAAGAACTGTGGCTACATAATGTAAAGTATAATGAGGATTTTGGACACACTAGAGAAGGCAGAAAATAAATTATGCATGAAGAATAGGAAAGAAAAGTAGGATTCCCAAGTGAACTAAACATATAAAATTATTAAAGTCATATTGGACAAGGCTTTTCTTTGCACAGTTCTGGCCTTGGTACTAGTAAACATATGTAAGAATATTAAAACATAGTACCAAGGGTAATCAGCTTATATTAAGTGCTTAATTAGTATTTATTGATAAAATAGTTTATAATTAGTGTTTTTACACATTTCCCACAAAAAGTAACATATCGTTTAACAGAAACATTTCTCTGCTTATAGAAGGCCTAGTGAAACCAAGAAGAGACTTAAAGCTCTGTAAACAGTTTTGCAGGACTTCTCAGTATGATTATTCAAGATTGTATCCACATATACAGCTTTTCTTTCCTAAGATGACCAAAACTGAGGCTTTTTTACTCTTCCCTAAGATTTGCGTTTCCACTCTCTTCCTGATCCACCCCCCACTTTTTTTTTTTTTTTAAACTTTCTTCCTTTGAGACCTTGCTCAGTTTTCTGCTTTTTTCTTATCTTCGAATTTTCCCATTAGGCTATAGACTGTAGATGCACTACACACTCCATCTACAGAAAAAGACACATAGACACAAGCCTAGAACGTTTGCACTTAGTTTCATAAGATTCATGAGCCAGTCTGAGAGTCATTTATGAATCTTAAAGTAGACAGTGTTTCTGCAGAGCACTGCTCTCTTTCTTTTCTCTGTCATCATAAAGGAACAGCTCGTACTTGATATTTTGCTTCCTCCCCATTCATTCTTTTATTCTATTCTGGAATTTGGCTTTAGGCTCTTCTTGTTGAAATGCTCTTGCCAATCACTGCTGCTGCTGCTGCTAAGTCGCTTCAGTCGTGTCCGACTCTGTGCGACCCCATAGATGGCAGCCCACCAGGCTCTCCTGTCCCTGAGATTCTCCAGCCAAGAACACTGGAGTGGGTTGCCATTTCCTACTCCAATGCATGAAAATGAAAAGTCAAACTGAAGTCGCTCAGTTGTGTCCGACTCTTAGTGACCCCATGGACTGCAGCCTACCAGACTCCTCTGTCCATGAGATTTTCCAGGCAAGAGTACTGGAGTGGGTTGCCAATCACTAGAGTATCTTATATAAATAAAATCCCATGCAATGGACATGGTGTCTCCATAAGAGCTATACTGATTCACTCTTCTTTCAGTTTATATTTTCACAAACTTTTTGCAAAGTTTACACTACAAAAATTACAATTACAATGTTTCAATGCTGATTAACTGAAATTGTGTATTACCATACGCTATAATTCAGTAATCTCATTTTGTTACAATGGTTTTTCCTCTCTGGAAAATCATATTATGTTAGGATTCTGGGAAGTGAGCAGGCACTGTATTAAAGCTATAAAAAATGATTTGCTATATGTCAGAATCAACAGACACTTTTCAGTTTCCATCTGCCTAACACCTCTGTTGCATTATTATTTCCTTCTTGAAGCTATATTTTTCTTTGTGTTTGCTGATCCTACACTTTTCTAATCCAATTTCTCTGGCCCATTATCTCAAGAGACCTGGTTTTATTCCAGTTCTTTCTCTAGTCCAGGGCCTTCCAACATAATTCTCTTTGCAGTGATGGAAATGTTCCATAGCTGCCTAATACAATAGTCATTCGCCCTATGGAGCTATTGAGCACTTGAAATATAGCTAGTGAAATTGAGGAACTGCACTATAAATTTTTATTCTCTTGAAACTGATTTAAGTTCAAATAATGACATGTGGCCAGCTGCTACCTCATTGGGCAGTATAGCACTAGAAAGTAGTGTGATTTTGGAGAAGATATATTTTTTTTTCTCAGTTGCTTTAGTTGCAAAAAAGGGAGAGGGGGCGCCAGAACAGCTGGCTGCAATGATTTTTTCTATTTCCAGGTTTACATTCTGAAAATAAAATAACATGTCATGAAGAATGACATAAAAATATGTCCTTTTTCACATAAAAATGTCATAATTACCTGAAAACCTAAACCCCAAAGATTTTTTCCCTTCTATGATATGAAGCAGTTTGAATACTACAAAAGATAATTAATACTCAGTTAGTTATTGGAATCTATTCAGAAAATTTGCACAAAGGATGTAGGATGCCACTCAAGAAATTATAGTTTGCTAAGAGAGTAGGTCTTAAAAGTTCTCAAAAAGAAACAAAAATGCAACTGTGTGTGATGATGGATGTTAACTAGTTTATTATGGTGACTATTTCATGATATATACACATATTGAATCATTGCTATACACTAAAATCAATATAATGTTAAATGTCAGTGACAAAAAAGAAATTATAGCTTGCTATTGCAAGAAGCATATATATTGGCTACTTATGTTGTAATTGAATTAGAAAGCATTGGCTTAAATTAGATAACATAGAATTGATTTTGGATTTAATCATTATTCCATTTTAAATGTTTATGAACTGTGTACATTATTTAAGGAATTTCCTCAACATATTTTTTCAAGTGTCTGCACATAGTGCACATTGAGTACATGTGACTTATTGAAGAAATACTTTTTTGCATCTGTGCATTATTTTATTTGGGGCTTCCAAGGTGGTCAGTGGTAAAGAATCCACTTGTAAATGCAGGAGACCCAAGAGACACAGGTTCAGTCCCTGGGTTGGGAAGATCCCTGGAAAAGGAAGTTGCAACCCACTCCAGTATTCTTGCCTGGATAATTCCATGGACAAAAGAGCCTGCTGGGCTACAGTCTATGGGGTCACAAAGAAGAGAACACAACTGAAGGACTGAGCATGCACACATGCATTGTTTTATTTATTTTTATTGGAGTATAGTTGCTTTACAATGCTGTGTTTCTCCTATACACAGTGAATCAGCTATACATATACACTTACGTTGTTGCTGTTGTTTAGTCACTAAGTGGTGTCTGACTCTTTTGCAACCCTGTAGACCGTTGCAATGGCAGTCCACTCCAGTATTCTTGCCTGGAGAATCCCATGGACAGAAAAGCCTGTGGAGCTATGGTCCATGGGGTCACAAGAGTCGGATACAACTAAAGCAACTTAGCACAAAGACTGTAACCTGCCAGGCTCCTCTGTCCATGGGATTTCCCAGGCAAGGATACTGGAGTGGGTTGCCATTTCCTTCTTTGGGGGAATCATCCCAATTCAGAGATGAAGCCCAGGTTGCTTACTTGGCAGGAAGATTCTTTACCACTGAGCCACATGGGGAGTCCATATGTCTACTTTTATCCCCTCTTTTTGTACTTCCTTCCCATTTAGATCATCACAGAGCATTGGGTAGAGTTCCTTATGCTATACAGTAGGTTCTTATTAGTTATCTATTTTATATATAGTAGTGTGTATATCAGAGAAGGCAATGGCATCCCACTCCAGTTTTCTTGCCTGGAAAATCCCATGGATGGAGGAGCCTGGTGGCCTACCGTCTGTGGGGTCACACAGAGTCAGACACGACTGAAGCAACTTAGCAGCAGCAGCAGTGTGTATATGTAAACCCCAACCTCCCAATTCATCCTACCTCTGCTTTCCTCCTTGGCATCCATACATTTGTTTTCTGCATCTGTGTCTCTATTTTGAAGAACAATTTTAAATTTTTTCTTTAAATACATCACATTTTAGATAAGAAAATACCCTATTGCCCCCTGGTGGTCAAATTAAGTCTTCTCAGTTTCATTCAAGCTTTTTCTTATCAAAGGCAGAGTTTTGGTGCAGATTTATTTTCATTTCAGCTGTGACTTTTTATAATTAATAATTATACCTGACATGTCTGAGCTGATTCAACTGCTGTATCTAATGTCATTTCTGCCTCAGATCTACATTTCTCAGTCTCTATCTGTTTTTTCTTTACCTCTCTTTCCTTCCCTTGCTCTTTTTCTCCTCCCTTCCTCTCATGAAAACACATTCATGCACATTTGCAAGGATGCACATTAATTTAGCGTCCCTTCTGCACTTCCTGCTCAAATTAACTTGGAAGGATAGCAAAATGATATTATTAGACAGCCAAAGCTGACAATGATCTCTAGTTCAAATCTCTTGTGGAAGAAGCGAAGATGTATTTCACAAGGGGCATTTAAGATAACAGTGTCAATAATAAGATGTTAGATATCCTGCCCACCACTCAGGCCTTTCCCTTCTGTATTCCTTCTTAGTTTCCTGCTAAATTGCCTTAAAGTCAAGGATTTTTCATTGTTAATTTTATACACAAATATTCTTAAATTTTATGCCAGATATAGTTAGGTACAAAGCAGACACTTCTTTCCCTTATGAAGATTATAGCCTAATAGAGGATACAGATAAGCAGGATTTACAGTATGATGTGATAGTGCATTAAAAGGACAAGTAGAAGCTACTGTGGAGAATCAAGACAAAATTGTTTTGAATCAAGATGCCAAGGATCAAACAAAACATTTCTCATCAGAAGCAGTGGCTAGGTAGTAGTAGTCAATTTGGTGGTAGCAATGAGAAGTTTGTCCATGTTCTATAAAAGCAAAGCAACTTATCTTTCTACAGGCCAAGTTTTTTTTTTAGTAATAGGGATTGATTTATAAACAGAAAACAGAAACAAACTCAGAACTCAGTCTGTTCTAGATTAAATACCTGAGCATCCCCTAACCCAGGCATAGAGACATGTGAGGAAAGAAGAGAGAGAAACCAGTGAGCTGGCAGGAAGGTCATTAGATTTTACAATCGAGTAAAAAATAATAGCACTAATGTCAGAAAAAAAGCACTTATGAAATTCTAGGCAGATAATAGGCAGTTTATATAAAATAAGTGCTCAGACTTTATTTCAATAAGATAATTTTTTAAGAACTCAGAATGTATGGAAATTTTTGCTACATTTTGGGGGAGGGTAGTTGCAAAAAAGTGACCATTTACATTGGAATTTAGGAAAAAAGAACAATATTTTGAGAGTCAGAATTAGTTACAAGTTCCAGATTTTGTTTTAGAAAAGAAAATTGTTTTAGGAAATTATATTTTATATTTTAATGATAATGGAAAATTTGTCTTTTGAGACATATACAATTAAGGATTTTGAAGTTGATACAAATACCATAATTGTGACTAAAAGGACTTTTTGTTTAGAATGTATTGCAATTACTTTTTGGCTTCCACTCTTGTAGTCATTAAGAATAAATAAAATATTTGTAAAGGCACAAAACTTTGTCTTCCTGCAATGGTAATGATTTTCAATAGTCCAAGAACAGGGAAGGAAAACAAAATGCATTTAGAGAGTGAAGATACTTTAAGAAATATATAATTGCTCAGGAAATTCTTAGAGTCTTGAGGACCTTGAGACTAAGAATACTGTGATTGAGAACTGATATTTGTATCTGAAACACAATGGTTTTATTTTATTTTAAATCAGCTAACATTATTTAGAGTTAAAAATTTTATTGAGGACATTATATACAATACATTCTTCAGCTCAAACTGAAACTTATGGTAGGTATTCATTTTATGGAGGATTAATTATTTATTGGAGTCAGAGACATAATGGAGTATGTGAATAATGCAGTGTATTGTACTCTCCAATAATTTGTTTGCTTGAAAATAGCCCAGATTCTCTTTTCAGTAGGATTCCTCACTCTTCACTCAGTTTCCTTCCAGCTAAGCTATTCTACACTTGTTTGGAAACTCTAAAGAATTCTGAATTGCTTACTGGGTCCCAATTATTTCAATTATTTGGGGACAACTCAGCCTCTATCCTCTGACATTTAAGTGAGGTGAACAATGATGTTTCTACCTTACATAATTCTATGCTTCCCCATGGGCAGAGAAGTAACGAGACCATGGTAAATAAGCCCGTGACTCCAGAAAAATGCACAAAACCATTTTTTTTCAATTAAAAACCTCCCCAGTTGAAATGCAATTAAAATGATCATTCAGGGTATTATTAAAGGGGAAATGAACTTATTAAAAGGCAGCGCACAAAGAGCAAAGGCAGTGACAGTATGGAACTATGCTTTGACAACTGTCATTAGAGCCGACATCGTCCTGCACATATTATATGCAGAGTTAAAGGCTCATAAGGAAAGTACGATTATCGTCTCAACACACTTAATGAGTCCAGGTAGAGCTAATTCAGGGTCCGTGTTCTTAACCCCTAGTGGATAACCCCTTAATCTCTATATTCCAAGCCAATTTACAGTCCCCAAACTTTGGTTTGCTTTAAAATTAGTTTAAACATATTACTGCAAATTTAATAAATATAGAGTGAGGTCTGGGGATCAACATTTTAACTGCAGCCCAGATACAAGTGTAGACATACCAAAGTTCTGAGATACACTGGCTTGGCAGGAATCATGAACACAACAATGGAGTTATACCTGCGAGCATCAGGTATTTGGTTTGTGCAAGTTGGAGGAGCCAGCTTCTTTACTCAATACCCTTCACTCACCATCAGCAGCCTGCATGCATCACTTGCCAAGCACCAGCAAAGTTCCCTTCTAGGGATTCCTTGTTTAGCCAAGCAAAGTGGCACTGCCTTCTTCCAAACATTTACTCTTCCTAATGTAACTGCTTCGGCTAAGCATTGGCATCTTCTTAGAATATTATGCCAAGAAGAACATAATACTTTTCCCAGGTCCTCTGGGACTGCTGAGTGGGGAACATTGAAAAGCAACTCTTTCCAAGCTTTACTAAGAGCCGTCAGTGACAGCTTAAATTCTAATCCATCTTCTAAACACAATTAATGGAAATGCTGAAAGGAATGGACTCAGAAGTAGCCACCTCTTATGTAATAACACAATTTCCAGTTTCATTGTAATTTGTCTATAAAAGTGTTAAACAGCATATAAGCCAGTTAGCATATTGATCTTTCTTTCTTTTTTTTTTTTTTTGTTACTTCTAACCACCCATTCTTCAATTTCACTCTTCTCTAAATTTATTTCATTTTGTACTCAGTTGCTCAGCCGTATCCAACGTTTTGCGGGCCCGTGGACTGTAGCCCTCCAGGCATCTCTGCTCATGGAATTTTCCAGGCAAGAATACTGGAGTGAGGTGCAGTTTCCCGCTCCCGGGGATCTTCCATACCCAAGGATCAAACCCACGATTCTAGCATTTCTTGCATTAGCATGGATTCTTTACCTGCTGTCTACGGGGTCACAAAGAGTCGGACATGACTGAAGTGAGTTAGCAGCAGCACCATTTGGGAAGCCCATTTCATTTTACAGATGCTATTATGTATAACCATATAAACTTGACTCAGTTTTAGTTATCATACCAAGTTTTACAATGTCTGAGAAGTACATGGGGCACACTCGCTAGAGATAGTTTAGCACAACTAATGAGTGCACTCTAAGAAGTGCTATAAAATATGAAGCAAAAACGTGTTTGGGTAGAATTACTGATTTTGAGAAATCTTGATATTAGCATTAGTATTATTAATGCATAATTATATTAATATATAATTAATACATTCATTAATATAATTAATTTCAACATGTAATATATTTTTTGAATGATAAATTACTTGGAGATACTAACTTGAGGGTGCTCTGCTAGGACTAGGTCCCAGATTTAAAAAAATGTAGTAGCATGGAATATGCAAAAAATCAGATATTCAATCTAATAGTGTTCTTAAGTGTCAAATTATATACCACCAAAAAATTTTGTTCATTAAAAGGTAAACAGTGGAAGTATGGACTGATTTCTGGAGCTTAAAAGGCTGAGTTGGGGTTTATGAGAATACTGGATACCACTACCAATTACGTTGTCCAAGTTACTGCAAATCCACTGATTTTATGTGGACCGTGTTCAAATTACTACGGAACAATCTAAAGCTAAATTTTGTGATGTTTGCTCATCCCACCAGTTTTGATAAAAAAAGTTCCATGCAGCAGATGGAGGAATTTGGCTTTCTGATTGGAGCCGAGACACCTGTAAATGAAGGCCAAATTAATCCCCCACGGGGAAAACTTTGACCAATGAGGGATGAGAGTCCAGAGGGAACCAGGATAAATTCCCTCTCAACATCCTCCTGGTTTGCACTATTGGAGATGCAGTAGTTCCACACCACTTCTAGGAGAACGCCCACTAAGCTAAAGCAAAAACTTACCCTTGTTACAGAGCTGCGGCTGCCTCACTCCTGTATATCTGTACACTCCCTTTTACAACTGAGAAATCAGAACCTGAAGCAAAATCAATTTGCTTATGCTTTATTGGTACTGTGGACCTTCAGACCTCAGTTCCCATGGTATTGCAATCACCAATAAAAAGCAAGCATATAAACTTTTACTTCAGATACTATTTTCTATGTAATCCTATCAAAGAAAATACGGCTGACTAGGCAGTGTTTATAACATCATTTCAGCCCTAATGCAAGTTTCTAAAGGTCTAAGAATTTGTTCACCTCCCATAGGAGAGAACACAGGAAGCCATACAGAAAAATACTTCACAGAGCAGGCTGAGTTAGGGAACTCATAAATTGCTCCAATAGGGAAAGTTTTATGCCCGAAACTTTTTACTCAAGGCTACCTGAGCTTTGCTAAAAGGAGATTTTGAATTGAAGTTAGTAGGGACAATTACAGACTTAAATAAGATTAAGATTTCTGAAAGTCAAGGGAAAGGAAACATGATAATATAAAAAATTAAATTGGAAAAATCAAGAAACAAAAGAGGCAAATCATTTAGAATTCAGCTGAGAAGGAAACTTGGTTTAGGAAAGGCATCTAAAATAAACTGCTTTACTAATGTACCACCAGCTTTCCATTCTTGAAAGTAGACCAATATAATAATGGCATATTATTCTTTTTATTTATTTTTGGATTTGATATGCTAATATTTTGTTAGAGTTTTTGCATTTATGATTACGAGAGATAGTAGCATACTATTTGATTTTCTTAAAATTTTCTTGTCAAATATCAGATACATATTTATGCTGACTTCATTCTAGAATTCAAGTCTTTTTTCTATTTTCTGAAAAAGCTTTTGTATATGTCTAGAAAATTTGCTGTTCATGGGGTTCTCAAGGCAAGAATACTGAAGTGTGGCAGCACTGACTTGATACACATGAGTTCGGGTGAACTCCAGGAGTTGGTGATGGACAGGGAGGCCTGGCGTGCTGTGATTCATGGGGTCGCAAAGAGTAGGACACGACTAAGAGACTAAACTGAACTGAACTGAGAAAGCTTACATGTGAAACCATGGCTTTAATTCAATTTCTTATGTAAGACTACTCACATTTTATATTTCTTCCCAAGCCAATTTGAAAAAATACATTTTTAAGAAATTTGTCCATTAAATGTTTAACTTCTAGAAATAGACCTGTCCATTATATTTTCTCTTTGCTTAGTATAGTAGAATATGTAATGATGTTCTGTTTAAAAAAATCTTGATTTGGTAATTTCCTTTCTTCTTAATCAGTTTTGCTATTTAAAAAAAAAATTAGCTTAGTCTTTTTAAAGAAAAGAAATAATTTTGGTTCTGTTGGGTCCTCTGCCACTGCTAAGTCACGTCAGTCGTGTCCGACTCTGTGCGACCCCATGGACTGCAGCCTACCAGGCCCCTCCACCCATGGGATTTTCCAGGGAAGGGTACTGGAGTGGATTGCCATTACCTTCTATAATTGGGTCCTCTATTGTTCATTTACTTTCTATTTTATTGCTTGTGCATCTTATCTTTATTATTTATTTTCTTCTCTTGTATTTTCCTTTGATTTGCTGATATTCTCTAGCTTCTTTAGATGGACTCTTCAATTATTAATGCTTAGGCTTTCTTCTTTCCCCAATATGCATCTCAGTCTGTAAATTTCACATAGCACCACTTTAGCTACATACCATGAGTTTGTTTGTTTTCTTTTTATTTTGTTAGCTTAAAATATTATCTGATTTCTTGACAATTTGTAGAATAGGCTATTTAGAATTGTGTTATTTACTCACTATAGTGCTACATATTTATTTGTGGTATTGTTATTGTTTGCTATTTGTTACTTGCTTAATTTCATTGTGCTCAGATAAATATTCTGTATGATTTTTAAACCTTAGGGGCTTTATGGGTCAAGACATGGTCTGTTTTGTTAAATGTTTCATGTGCCCTCGGGGGAAAAAGTGTATTCTGTTGTTAATGGGTAGAATGTTCTATGTGTCAGTCATTTTCATTAATGGTGTTCAAATACATTATGTGCTTCCTCATTTTTGCGCCCTTCTGTTAAGACTAACTGAAAGAGGTATGGCAAAATATCCTACTATGATTGTGAATGTGTGTACTTTCATATACTGTTGCCAATATTTGTTCTCTATATTTTAAAGCTATATTTTGGATATCAAAAGATATTGACCATAATATCACGATATCTCCTCAGTATGTTCAACCTTTTATCATTATGAAATATCATCCTTAAATGATGCAATTTGCTTTAAAGTATTTTTGTATGACTTTAGTAAAACTAAACATTCTTTTGGTTTGTATTGCACAGTGTAATTTTTTACATCATTATACTTTCAATCTTTCTTAAATGTGTTTATTATAATCAGAAAATAGTTAGATCTATTTTCATCCAGAATGAACATCTTCATCTTTTAATAGTATCACTGGTATATTTGGATCTAGATCTATCAGCTTGCTGCTTTTTCCCTTTTGCTCATGTCCTTTTTCTTCTTTCTTGACTTATTATGAATTAATCAAATGCATTTTTAATATTTCTATTTTCTCTTTCTTAACTATGTGTTGGAGAAAACTCTTGAGAGTCCCTTGGACTGCAAGAAGATCCAACCAGTCCATTCTAAAGGAGATCAGTCCTGGGTGTTCATTGGAAGAACTGATGTTGAAGCTGAAACTCCAATACTTTGGCCACCTGATACGAAGAGCTGTCTCATTTGAAAAGACCCTGATGCTGGGAAAGATTGAAGGCAGGAGAAGGGGACGACAGAGGATGAGATGGTTGGATGGCGTCACTGACTCAGTGGATATGGGTTTGGATAGACTCTGGTAGTTGGTGATGGACAGGGAGGCCTGGCGTGCTGTGGTTCATGGGGTCACAAAGAGTCGGACATGACTGAGCGACTGAACTGAACTGAACTACTATATGTGCACAGTTGCTCAGTTGTGTCCAACTTTTCACAAGCCTTAGATTGTAGCCTTCCAGTCTCCTCTGACCGTTGGATTTTACAGGCAAGAATCCTGGAATAGATTGCCATTTCCTTCTCCAAGGGATCTTTCCGACCCAGGAACTGAACCCACTTCTGCATCTCCTGCATTGTCAGGCAGATTCTTTATCACTGTACCCTTATTAACTATATACTGTATTATTATTTGGGCTTCCCTGGTGGCTCAAATGGTAAAGAGTCTGCCTGCAATACTGGAGACTCGGGGTCAATCCCTTGGTTGGGAAGATTCTCTGGAGAAGGGAAAGGCAGCCCACTCCAGTGTTCTTGCCTGGAGAATCCCATGGACAGAGGAGCCTGGTGGGCTATAGTACATGGGATCACAAAAAGCAGGAGAGATTGATTTCCTAGAGATTACAAAGTGAATCCTTGATTTATTGAGTCTACTTTAAATTAATACTCTATCAACGTAGTACACATAGATACATATTATAGTATATTCAAATTGCTGTATACAGCAATTTGGATAAATCTCTAAATCATAATATTAAAGAAGATATATACAAAAAATATACTTTAGGATATTATTTATATAAGACACTATTATGTGTCAAACTAATTATGGTCATATAAGTCAAGATAATGATCTCTTTCGGGGGAAATTGGCAGAGATGGGGCACATAGGGAATTTCTTGCATCCTGGAATTTTCTATGTTTTTATCTGTGTGTTGATTGCATAGTTGTACTATTTCCCATGGACAAAAGAGCCAGGAGGGTTACAGTCCACAGAGTTGCAAAGAGTTGGACACAACTGAAATGACTTAGCACGCATACACACATACACTATATCCATTTTAACGAAAATTCACTGAGGTATGCACTTACATTAGCCTTCCCAGGTGGCACTAGTGGTAAAGAACCCGCTTGTCAGTGCAGGAGATCTAAGAGATGCAGGTTCAATCCTTGAGTTGGGAAGATCCCCTGGAGGAAGGCATGGCAACCCAATCCAGTATTCTTGCCTTGAGAATCCCATAGACAGAGTAGCCTGGTGGGCTACAGTCCATAGAGTCACACAGAGTCAGACACAAATAAAGCAACTTAGCACACATACACTTATATCTGTACTCTTTCATAGATATATTGATATGTGTGATAAATTAATATATATTAACCTTTAATAAATATAAATAATCTAGTTTTAAAAACACTCCTTCTAACTTCTGTAAGTTGTCCAGACAGGGTGAATTCACCCCTCTGTGCTCATAACATGGTGCTCATATGTTTTTGAGTACTCATATAGCTACCACATTGAAATGTGCAACCGTACTCAGCAGATGAATAATAGTCATTCAGTTTTCAAGGAGGGTTCTGGGAAGTGTAAGGCCATAGATCTTTAAGCAGTCATAGTAATCCATTTTGTAATCAACCTTGATTTCAGAAAGAAGAATTCTTGTAAATCATATTCTCTTCAGCTCTGCATTAGGCTTGCTCTGGTGATCCTAGAGATCATGGGGTCCAACTATTTGAGACCCCATAGACTATACAGTCCATGGAATTCTCCAGGCCAGAATACTGGAGTAGGTAGCCTTTCCCTTTTCCAGAGGATCTTCCCAACCCAGGGATAGAACCCAGCATTGGAGATGGATTCTTTACCAGCTTAGCCACAAGGGAAGCCCAGGAATACTGGAGTGGGTAGCCTATCCCTTCTGCAGCAGATCTTTCCAAACCAGGGTGTCCTGCATTGCAGGCAGATTCTTTACCAACTGAGCTATTAGGGAAGCCTTAATCCTAGAGATAGAGATTGGAAAAGCAGCCCATGAGAGTCTTGGGGTGTCTTTCTTCAACAACCTGAGGCTTATCTGCATGATATCTATTTCCTCAAATCTGCCTGTTTCTTTTTTCTAAGTCCTAGAATCCTGCCACAATTGTCCTCCTTTTTTTCTTCATTATTCACTGGCTTTACTAAGTAATCAAGATGTGTGCTCAGTCAGTTCAGTTCAGTCTCTCAGTCATGTCTGACTCTTTGCGACCCCATGAATCGCATCACGTGGGGCCTCCCTGTCCATCACCATCATCCGGAGTTCACTCAAACTCACCTCCATCGAGTCGGTGATGCCATCCAACTATCTCATCCTCTGTCGTCCCCTTCTCCTCCTGCCCCCAATCCCTCCCAGTATCAGAGTCTTTTCCAATGAGTCAACTCTTCACATGAGGTGGCCAGCTTTCGCATCATTCCTTCCAAAGGACACCCAGGGCTGATGTCCTTTAGAATGGACTGGTTGGATCTCCTTGCAGTCCAAGGGACTCTCAAGAGTCTTCTCCAACACCACAGTTCAAAAGCATCAAATCTTCGGTGCTCAGCTTTCTTCACAGTCCAACTCTCACATCCATACCTGACCACTGGAAAAACCATAGCCTTGACTAGAAGAATCTTTTTTGGCAAAGTAATGTCTCTGCTTTTCAATATGCTATCTAGGATGTGTGCTAGGTGTGTGATTAAGACAGGGATCTTGGATAAAGATTCCTTCTTATCTTGGTTCAACTTTTAGCAATCTTCCAAATACCTGCTTCTTGCCTTGTCACTCAGAGTAGAAATTCTCTTGAAACTCATGCTGCTGCTAAGTCGCTTCAGTCGTGTCCGACTCTGCGACCCCATAGACGGCCACCCACTAGGCTCCCCTGTCCCTGGGATTCTCCAGGCAAGAACACTGGAGTGGGTTGCCATTTCCTTCTCCAATACATGAAAGTGAAAAGTGAAAGTGAAGTCGCTCAGTCGTGTCCGACTCTTAGCGACCCCATGGACTGCAGCCCACCAGGCTCCTCCGTCCATGGGATTTTCCAGGCAAGAGTACTGGAGTGGGTTGCTATTGCCTTCTCTTGAAACTCATAGGTAGTTTATTTCTACTGTTCTTGTTTAAAGAATTGTTATAGGGACCTCCTTGGTGGTCCAGTGATTAAGACTTCATCTTCGAGTGCAGGGGGTGTGGGTTTAATCCTTGGTTGGGGAGCTAAGATCCTACATACCTTGTGGACAAAAACCAAAATAGAAGCAATATTGTAACAAATTCAATAAAGACTTTAAAAGAATGGCCCATATCAAAACAAATATCTCAGCACTGTTTATATTAGCCAGGACATGGAAACAACCTAGATGTCCATAAGCAGATGAATGGATAAGAAAGCTGTGGTACATATACACAATGGAGTATTACTCAGCCAGTAAAAAGAATACATTTGAATCAGTTCTAATGAGATGGATGAAACTGGAGTCGATTATACATAGTGAAGTAAGCCAGAAAGAAAAACACCAATACAGTATACTAACACATATATATGGAATTTAGAAAGATGGTAATGATGACCCTGTATGCAAGACAGCAAGAGACACAGATGTGTAGAATGGACTTTTGGACTCTGAGGGAGAGGGAGAGTGTGGGATGATTTGGGAGAATGGCACTGAAACATGTATACTATCATGTAAGAAATGAATCGCCAGTCTATGTTCGATACAGGATACAGGATGCTTGGGGCTGGTGCATGGGGATGATCCAGAGAGATGATATGGGGAGAGAGGTGGGAGGGGGGTTCAGGAATGGGAACTCATGTACACCCATGGCAGATTCATGTCAATGTATGGCAAAACTAATACAGTATTGTAAAGTAAAATAAAATAAAATAAAAATAAAAATAAAATAAATAAAGAGTTGCATGTGAATCCAAATAACTGCACTATCTCTGGTGCAGTGAGGACAACCTCTGCTGAAATATTGTGTACTAGTGCCTGACCTTGCAGACTTTTCATAGTTGACAACATTTTTCTTTGATGGTTTCCATCTTTCTCTTATAACAAGAACTTATTGGGTTTACAAACAAATTCATATTCTCCTCTTTGCACAATATTCTTTCAGTTTCCAGTAGAAAACAACCCTCACTATTTTCAAATTTTATAGCAGTAGTAGCCAAAGTCTTCAGCCTCAGCCAGCAAGGTAGTCCAATGGCTTTAAATTCATTCAGACATTTTAATAATGACCATTACTTTCCAACCAAGAAAAGTCCTACTGCTTCAGAAATTGGGTTTCCATGCAGATTGTGTTGAAAATGTTGTTTAGTCTGCAACATTACAGAGAATTTGTCTTGGCTCCCTCTGTGCAGTGAAAACAAAGGAAACAACCACGATGCAAAATGTTTTTTATTTTCTGATTGAATAAAACAAATTTTCCCCTCCAAATCACAACTCTAGCCTTGTCAGCTTGCATGCCTTTCAACAGTAAATTTCAATATCACATTTGTAGTTAATTTTTACTTTTGACTCATCTCTAGGCAGATGATTTTAATTTTAGATAAAGTCTGCTTTCATTTTGAGGACAGAGTTTTCAATGAGTCAGAAATAAATCCAACACAATTTCTAGTCCTTTCCAGTCTTCCCAGGAAATAGCTGCTATCTGTCCAGTTACTCAAGTCAGAAATTAGGAGTCATCAGTGTCATATTCTTATTGGTCCTTCACTCCATCACGATCAGTGAAATCTGATGATTCACTTTTGAATAGCTTTTAAATTCACATCCACATCCACATTTACAACATCACTAACCTATTCCTAGTCACTATCGCCTCTCACCATTACTAATACAATAGTCTCCAGTGAGTTCATCCACAGATCTGCTTCTATTCCAAGCAGTTTGTTTGAAGAAAAATCCCTTCACATTGGAAAACTGGTTACACCAATCCATTTCTCCTAAAGTCAAGATCAAAATCTTTATTAAGACCCTCATGACCCTGCATGGTCTGACATCTATCTACCCCTTCAGTCACCTTTCACGCCAAGCACCACCTCACTGAAAGCACTTCAGCCACATTTCTTCCTTTTGTTCCCAGAAAAGTCTATACTACTTCACCTAATCATTCTTCAGATTCCAGCTTTGTTGACCATCCTGAGTATATGAAACTATCAAACTCCTCTACTTTTTCAGTTGCAGCTGTTCATTTCAGTTCAGCTGCTCAGTCGTGTCTGACTCTTTGTGACCCCATGGAGTGCAGCACGACAGGCTTCCCTGTCCATCACCAACTCCTGGAGCTTGCCCAAACTCATGTCCATCAAATCAGTGATGCCATCCAACCATCTCATCCTCTGTCATCCCCTTCTCCTCCTGCCCTCAATCTTTTCCAGCAGCAGGGTCTTTTAAAATGAGTCAGTTCTTCACATCAGGTGGCCAAAGTATTGGATCTTCAGCTTCAGCATCAGTACTTCCAATGAACACCCAGGACTGATTTCTTTTATGAAGGACAGGTTGGATCTCCTTGCAGTCTAAGAGATGCTCAAGAGTCTTCTCCAACACCACAGTTCAAAGCACCAATTCTTCGGTGTTCAGCTTTCTTTATAGTCCAACTCTCACACCCATACATGACGACTGGAAAAATCATAGCTTTGCTTAGACGGACCTTTGCTGACAAAGTAATATCTATGTTTTTTAATATGCTGTCTAGGTTGGTCATAGCTTTTTTCCCCCCAGGTGCAAGCATCTTTTAATTTCATGGCTACAGTTACCACTTGCAGTGATTTTTGTAGCAATTAGAACATTGATAATTTAACATCTGTATGACTGATTATGCAATAGCATTTGTCATCTTCCTTCTACAAAAGCTAAATGCAGACAGAAACCCAGTTTGCTTTTTCTCTCAGGTCTGTCATAAGTATCTAGCACAGGATATAGACACATAGTGTTAGCTCATCAATCGTTTGTTGAATGAATGAGTGAAAAAATGATCTGGTAACCTTAAATAAAAGCAGTTTTAGTCTCACAATATTTCCTTAAAAATTCTTAAGTCTCAGTATCTTGCTAAGGCGTGTTCTTAAAAATCATTTTTTTTCCACTTTCCATATTTCTTATACCTCTTGGTTATCTGTTTCTTTTCTCTTTCCTCTCTTCCTTCCCAAGAGAAATCCTGTGATTTAACTAAAACAAATCCCACTATCCTCTTCTTCTCCAGCTTTCTCTTTTACTCACTATTAGGATAAGTATGGGGATCTTTGGTTAGTAGATAATTCTTAAAGAAATAAGTGAGGACTGGGAGATAATAACAGGTAACATCTGCTGAGGGCTTCTTAATGTATCAGGTGCTGATTTCAGTACTTTACATGGATTGGCTCACTTAAACTTCAGAAACACCATTCTGTAATTCTGAAGCAATTCTCATTTTATTTAGGAAAGATATGAGGCACGAAGGAGTTCATAATCTGTCAAGACCAGAGGAATGATAAATGGTTGAGCCCTGTCTAAACTTAGAAATTTTTGAGTCCTGTCTTTCACCAAGCAGTATGCTGCCATCTCCCAAAGGTAACAAAATAATTCTCAGTGGTTATGAGTCTGGAAAGGACTGTAAAAAACCCATGTATTTTATACTGTTTTGTGCTTGTCACAAACACATATGCCCACCCAGTATCTAGCATAAGCTCTAGGCCAATAAAATATCAGCAGAATGAACTAATGAATGAAAGAATTGATTATCCAATATACTAGTCCATCAAGTGGTATGACTTAGGGTGTGGAAGTAACAAAAGGATAGATAAGCAGCATATGTTAAGAAGAATAATCTGAAGGGAAAATTGCAGGGGACAGTCTTGAAAAACTCCAGTAACTAGACACCTACAAAAAATTACATATGAAGTGGTAAGGTAGATGCTTTTAACAAATTTCTTGTGTGTGAAGTACTTTTCCTTTTTCTCCTTCCACCACATATCTGTAGAAGGACAGATAAGGCAGATAATGAGAAAGGGAAAGCAATTCACATCTATAAATTTTTTAAATACATTATGATCCAGAATAAAAAAATTCTCTCCAAAAACAGACCAGCTTATGCCTTAACAGAATTTATTTCCCATTTAATATCGCATAGGGATTATATTAACCTCTTTCATTGTAGTTTTAGTGATAAGGAAGGAATGCAAACTGTTTCCTAAAGGGCCTTTCCTTTTTACCATCTCTGTTACTGTTTTTCTCTTCCCAAACCACATTAGATTTAGCCTCAGAGTTCTAAATGTTGCTATACCTTCCTCCTCTTTTGCCAAAGATGTGCACATCCCAATGCTCAGAATGTCAATGTTACTTTACCTGACATAAGAGACTTTGCAAATGTGGTTAAGGATCTTGTGATAAGGGAGAGTATCCTGAATTATCTGAATAGGTGCAGTATACTCATAGGGATTCTTATAAGAGAGAGGCAGGGATGTCAGAGTCAGCGATAGTTTTGGAAGATAGAAGAGGGACCATGAACCAAAAAGTGCAGGAGGCTTCTAGAAGCTGGAAAAGGCAAGGAAACAGATTCCTCTCTAGAGCCTCCAGAAAATGTGCAGCTCCTATGACACTTGGATTTTAAGATTTCTGACCCCCCATAATGTAACATCACCCTAAGCCACTATGCTTGTGACAATTTGCTACAGCAGTGATAGGAACGTAATATCCCTATAGTATGTCCATAATTTTTTTTTTAAGGTTGGTAAAGGAGCAAAGCACTGATATTGATTCACCTCAAAGAGTCAATTATTTTGCTGTCGCTGAGGACAGAGACAAAGTAGTTCTTGCAGCATTGTAAAGTTAAGGTCATTCAATTTTGTTTTGTTTTCAGGGATGCTCTTCAGTTCAGTTCAGTTCAGTTCAGTCGCTCATTTGTGTCTGACTTTTTGAGACCCCATGAATTGCAGCACACCAGGCCTCCCTGTCCATCACCAACTCCCAGAGTTCACTCAGATTCACATCCATCGAGTCAGTGATGCCATCCAGCCATCTCATCCTCTGTCGTCCCCTTCTTCTCCTGCCCCCAATCTCTCCCAGCATCAGAGTCTTTTCCAATAAGTCAACTCTTGGCATGAGGTGGCCAAAGTACTGGAGTTTCAGCTTTAGCATCATTCCTTCCAAAGAAATCCGAGGGCTGATCTCTTTCAGAATGGACTGGTTGGATCTCCTTGCAGTCCAAGGGACTCTCAAGAGTCTTCTCCAACACCACAGTTCAAAAGCATCAATTCTTCAGCTCTCAGCCTTCTTCACAGTCCAACTCTCACATCCATACATGACTACTGGAAAAACCATAGCCTTGACTAGATGGACCTTAGTCGGCAAAGTAATGTCTCTGCTTTTAAATATGCTAAGTGGCTTCAATAAAGTATCTTAGTTTTTCAAAACTAGGTTACCTCCGGAGGAGTAAAAGATTGATAGAGGGAGAAGGGAGAAGGCAATGTTTATGTAAAAATATGTAGACATCGATATATATGTGTGCTTAATCTGTAAAGTACCAATTTTTATTGCATTGTTTAAGATTATCAGAGGGAAAAAACCAATAGCTCCTGAGAGTTAATCACATAAATCCAAGCATATATATATCATTTTGATATATAAACTTGACTATATAAAAAGCATTCCAGAATTATATTGTTCAAAAAAAGTTTTCTAACAAGTTAGAAGCAATGTTTACATTTTACTCTGGGTTAATTACTCCATTTATCCATATCCTAAACCATAGTTTACATTTAAAATAGTATATTTGAATACAATACAAATATGCTATACAAATATTTGTACAATTTGTACAGTACAAATATTCTGTACAATTTTATACATATTGACTGTACACCATAGTTTGGTCTTTCATTAATTTACTTATAACCTGAAACTCAATTTCTCTATTGTATCCAACTAGTACATGTTTATCTTTTTCCATTTATTGTATATCTATGCTGTGTACCTATTGGTCATAAGCTTTCCAAGGCTGACTAAATTTATATTTAAATAACAGTAGAGAGAATTTACAGTTTGGTATAATCTTATACTTAAATATAACAGACTGGGAAGAAAACCTGTGTTATTACTGATGCTATGTAGATAAACCAGGAATAATTCCAAATTAGCTTGTGACTGTGCCTCTTAAATGATGTGTGATTAACAAGTTTTAGTCCTCAAAGTAATTTAAGAAAAAAATACCTTCTACCTGCCAGACATCCCTCTCCCCTCTATTGCACTTCTTACTCAGGGAGAATTTTCACAACCCAAACAGAGTTTTGCTTTCCCAGTAGCTGTGAAGTGTAAACTGACAGGCTGCAATCTCACTAGATGATGCCAAGAGAATCTGTTATGTCTGTCTGATTGCATGAAAACATAGTCCTGGTGAGTCTCTCAAGTCATAGGCTTAGATAATACTTCTAGAATCTAGACTCTAAAAGAAGAAAACATAAGACATTTAAAATGTCATAGACAAATGAGCTTTTTCCCTCATCTCAGTAACTTATTGGCCTTGCCACCATTTTTTAAATTAAAAACTACTTTTTTGTCTGAACTAAATTCTTCTTACATTAAGGATGAACATTAAAACTCCATGAAAACTGAAAATTGGTGGTTACCCTTCCTCTTACTTACTTGTCCTTATATCAATCATCTCTTTGCAGTTGAACTTCATCATGTCAAACAGTTCATTTAAGTGGTGGTGACCCTTGACCCTTGTAATTCATTCCACAGTCTTTTGCAATTTCACACTGTTTCATTAGGTTCAGTTATAGCCTGTTTCATGATCAGACTGCAATTTGTTCATTTTCTACTTAGCTTCATTATAGGCAATCATTTAAGAAACTCAAGGAGTTGTCAAATGGAGAGAGATTCAGCAGCCTTTAGAGCTACAGTGCCTTTGGGTATACTTTGGGTAGATAACACTCCAGAAACAGTCTGGACTTGTTCTTAAGCAACCTCAGATGTGTACTGTAATCTCTATGGTTTCTATTGTCAAGAGTTTGAGGGAGCCTAATTAATCGCTCTGCCTATCTTTCAGAACTTAACCAATTTGTCAGACAAGGAGCCAGTAAATAATAAAATAGGCTTAGAATTTTTCCAGTAAAGCTGGATTGAAGAGCATAGCAGAGTCTATCTTTATTTTGATCTTAGAATTTGAGATCTTCAAGTCTCTGATCTGTCTCATCACAGCTGGATAATCTGGACCTGAAAGAAGCCCTGCTTCTTCAGCTTACTCCATGGAATTTACAAGTGCAAGCATTGGCTTTGCCGGCACATAGCTCTCTCCAAAAAGTGAAAGAATTGGGTTCATGCTGCTTAAATCATAATGGTTCAGTCCTAACCCCATAATTATGTGATTCAGGAAAGTACAGACTTTAATTGGAATGATAATTTCTTCTATCATAGGGAGAACTCAAAGCTGAAATAAGGTGGAAAGAAAGATGAAACAAAGTGCTCCTTCCTAGGAAGTGGAGTGAAATTCCTTTGTAGAAAAATGAACATTGAGAGATAATTCCCTGCACCCAGAATACCCTAACTTGCCAGGTATATGACAGCCTGAATTCCAAGTATTTCTATTAAGCTATTATGGAGTTTCAGCTGAGCGCTGAAGAATTGATGTTTTCGTACTGCAGTCTGAGGGAAGACTCTTGAAATTCCCTTGGAAAGAAAGGAGATCAAAGCAGTCAGTCCTAAAGGAAATCCACTCTGAATATTCATCGGAAGGACTGGTGCTGAAGCTGAAGCTCCAATACTTTGGCAACTTGATGCGAAGAGCCGACTCATTGGTCAAGACCCTGTTGCTGGGCAAGAGGAGAAGAGGGTCACAGAGAATGAGATGGTTGGATGGCATCACTGACTCAATGTACATGAATCTAAGCAAACTCAGGGAAATAGTGAAGGACAGGAAAGCCTGGCGTGCTTCAGTTCATGGAGTCACAAAGAGTCAAACACAACTTCGGACACGACTTAGCGGCTAAACAATAGCAACAATTTACAACTTGGACTCAGCAGAGATTACCTTAAATCCCAAACTGCTACCTTTCAATTAGAACACTGAATAAATGTTAAGTGTCTAAACTCTTGTTTTTTCATCTGCCATAGGGCAATGATAACAGTACCTACTTCACAGGGTTGATGTGGATATTGAGAAATTACATATAAAACACTATGTAAAGTGCCTGACCTATGGAAAGGTCCTTCCAGAATGATAACTATTACAGTAATTATGATTATATTATCACTATTATATCCTCAAATGAATTTCTTTTTGAACTGAACTTGCTTATATATTCACATGTATATTAATGGTGGCTATGCACTTATCGAAATCAGAGTTTAACTATAACCCAGGATCAGCAAACACAGCCTATAGACCAAATTCAGCCCATACCCCTCTTCTTTTTCTTTTAAGCAAATTTATATTAGAACATAGTCCTATTTATTCATTTTTATACTGATTATGGCTGCTTTGGAATAACAGTGGCAGGGTTGAGTGGTTGAGACAGATATGAGACTGTGAGACTGAACACCAACCAGCTCACAAAGCCAAAGATATATACTTTTAACCCCAAACAAAAAAATGTTTGGCAATCACTCCTAACCTTTGTGCAGGAATATAGGCTTCCCTGGTGGCTCAGATGGTAAAGGATCCACATGCAATGGGGGAGACCTGGATTCAATCCCTGGGTTGGGAAGATTCCCTGGAGGAGGGGCATGGCAACCCACTCCAATATTCTTGCCTAAAGAATCCCCATGGACAGAGGAGTCTGGTGGACTACAGTCCCTGGGGTCTCAAAGAATCAGACACGACTGAGCGACTAAGCACAGCACAGCACATGTGAAACATCAAGATGGGCCCAACTTGGGTAGTAAGAAGCACTTTGGCAATTCAAAATTAGAGCATTAGTACATTTTGAAAAAGGTAATGGTTAAAAACGTGAAAATGCCTTGGATTTGGGTTTGCAAGGCAGTCAAGACTGCAAACTCTGCTGGGATAACTTTGAAATAATACTGCATTTGGCTCCTCCAACCAGACACAAATAGGCATGTTTTGGTTTTATGTTATTGTTTCTTAATAAAGCAAATCAGTCCTTTTCACCTTTACTAGTTCTCTTCTCTATTTGGCATTGTCATTCTTTTTCTAATACTTTAAGGTACATACCAACTTCTCTATTTTTCATCTTTATTTATTAATAACAAAGGTGAGGATATTGTGAGGGTACAATTTTTCCTCAATCCTGCTTTCTTCTATAACTCTTATGTTCAGTTATAAAGTATTATCCTTTTCACTGATTTTTAGTTTTCAATTTTATTTTTCTGTTTCCATAGGTTCAAGAGTTGGGTATGCTTAACACCCAAGTAATTATGATACACTTAAAATTCTTTCTAGTTTATATTATGAGAATGTGATATATAAATATTTCACTTTTTGGATGTTCGTTTTGGCTAAGTGCATGATTTTTAAAAATTTCCATTATATATAGTAAATATTATTTTCGATTTGGTGATTTTAAGCCCCTTTCTATATATAGCCATAGTTATGTAATCATATATACCAGTTGCATCATAGCAACTGTATAGTTTTACCTGTTTTTTGTGTACTATCTCAGTCCAATTTCAAAATGGGTATATTGAAATCTTCCACTTGTACTAAAAGAAAGGGGAAAAAAGAGCACAATATGACCTCATTCAGCATATGTAAATTTATCCTTAGATATGTGTAAAATTTCTTATTCCCAGATGTTACTGCCATTCTGCCTGCCATGACCATCCATTCTTATTTCTACCAAATCAGGGTTTCTACCTCCTATTTTTTAAAGTTGATATATGAAAGAGTACATCTATTGATTGGCCCTGTAAGTATTTGATGAATTCCTTAGATCTAATAGTAGCTTCTTTAGCATGGTTGTTTTTCAGGATAGTAACAAAGAAGCACAAAGCAACATCTCTTTGACTGTACCTGCTTTGAGTCAGTGCCCAACCTCATGCTAGCTGCCTCAGCTTCGAGTTGTGAGATGATAGTTTATCTATAAGAAGTGATTCCATGTAGTGGGCACTAGATGGGGCTAAAACCTCACTTAATGCTTCTATGGCACACTGATTTGCGTTTCGTCCAAAATAAACTCTGATTTAGGCTGTTTCTTACAAAGCCACTTTCTTGATCCTCATATACAGACCACAATCCAGAGCATTTGCTTTTTTGCACACAGCCTTCAATGTTTCTGTAAAAAATTAGGAAGGAGAAAGAGATGCAAGGCATGTCAATGTGTTCACTGTTGACTGCATGACAGACTTTGTTCTACGTAAACTACAAGATTAAAAATTTAAAAAAGACTGTGTGCCTATAGAAAAAAAACAACCTTAAAGGAAATACAATTTTTATGAAGCACTAGTCCAATAGCCCGCTTCTCAATGTTTCTCAAAAGATAAAATGGAGACCAGAACAACAGTTCTGTCCAGACTGGTTGTAAACTGAGGCAAAATAAATCTGACACTTCAAAATCAATCACACAAAATAACATGGAAGAAACCAAACCTTTAAAATTCAATTTAAGTATCTAAATAAATGGAAAGTCCAAGTGTTTTGACAAACACAACAGGTTTTATATTGATGAAATGAAGTTGGTTATTTTTTCTAAGCTGCTTCTTTATAGTAGGCTAATCTAATTGTTCTCTGAGGGAAGAAGTTAGGAGCTACAACTGTGATAGTTGTAAAAAAAAAAAAAAAAAACTTGACTAGACCCTAATATTGTAATCTAGTAATTTATATGTTTGAATTGAAGTTTTGGTAGGTTTAGATGTTTAGTTCAAAATAATATTTAAAATATGGACAGTGAGGTATAGTCTAACCAATAAAAATATTAGTAAGCAAAACTAGGGAGTGACTGAAAGCACCTTCCACATATAAATGAGTGTCTAAGACTTACGGACAAAGCCCTCATTCACCTAGAACATTCACTCCAGAAATATGGAAGCTGTATCCAATAGGCTGAGATTAAAGTCTTAAACATATTACTGCTCACTTACCTCTGTATATGGCAACGGGAAGGACTGTATATTCATATAAGAAATCTTAGAATTATCTTTGTACAATACTAAATTTTACAAGTTTATCTGCAATCCACTTATCTTTTCTATTATGGCTCCTTCCAGGAAAACATACTCTCCTTCGGTAGTCTCAGGAATATTTTCAACATAATCATTTAAGAGAAAAGAATTGCTTTGAGCGTTAAAAATGCATACATTGTTCTGTCCTATTTATGAAATGGTGTTTGAAGTATTTGATTCTTGGTTGAAGGTAAAAGATAGCCACACAGGTTTGAAGGGAGTTATCTTCAGAAGTCTTTTTGTAAATAACTCTTCTGAAAGATAACTTCTCCTTTGGAGGATTTATCTAAACTTTCAAGAAACTGTTCAGAAACTTTTGCATAAGAAGCTAGACTGGTTGTCTTATAATCTCTGATTCTATGCTTGATATCAGATTCAGCTTACTTCTCTTTTTCCTCTTCACTAGTGGAAATAGTATCCAATTCATGGCAGATGGAGCTTATGGTGGAAACTGTAAATTGATCTACTTTCTGTAAATCAATAAGCACACTGCAATATGTATTAGGATGAACACTTAAAAGGGCTCTTCAGTCAATGATTGATAC
This sequence comes from Redunca redunca, assembly GCA_006410935.1. Lineage (NCBI taxonomy): Eukaryota > Metazoa > Chordata > Mammalia > Artiodactyla > Bovidae > Redunca > Redunca redunca. The sequence goes on along the minus strand of SJYQ01000603.1, from coordinate 1,006,179 downwards.
CTTTGCTAACACTGATATCCCACCGTGGCAAACAGTACTGGGGTGTCTCTCACTCCAGCCGGAGTCCACATCTGTCATTTTCAATGTTATTCTGGCATCTACCTGCTACCTTCTTCAAATGCTCCCAAGCCTCAGGTGAACTGTGACTTTGGAAGCTCTGTTGAAGTTCATCATGAATTGTTTCAGAAACGAGGGCTAAAATCTTATTCTAGCTTTCTTGTTTTCAAGAATATTTGATCAACCAAGCCATATCAAGTCAATGTATTTTTAAAAGTTATGTTTATTGGCACCTCACTCCAGTTCTCTTGCCTGGAAAATCTCATGGGCGGAGGAGTCTGGTAGGCTGCAGTCCACGGGGTCGCGAAGAGTCAGATACGACTGAGCGACTTCACTTTCACTTTCATGCATTGGAGAAGGAAATGGCAACCCACTCTAGTGTTCTTGCCTGGAGAATCCCAGGGACGGAGGAGGCTGGTGGGCTGCCGTCTATGGGGTCGCACAGAGTCGGACACGACTGAAGTGACTTAGCATAGCATAGATTTTCTGATAAAGCGGTGCTTTCTTTAGTTAAGTGAACTTTGTAACCTTTGTGCTTGTACTAAGCTGCTTCAGTCCTGTCTAACTCTGCCACCTCATAGATTGCAGCCCATGAGGTTCCTCTGTCCATGGGATTCTCCAGGCAAGAATACCGAAGTGGGCTGCCATGCCTTCCTCTAGGGGATCTTCCCAAGCCAGGGATCGAACCCAGCTCTCCTGCATTACAAGCCGATTCTTTACTGCTGACTCACCGAAGAAGCCCTGACCACCTTTAACTAGCCGCAATAACTCAACTATCCCAAAAAGTATTTCAGAGGACAATTTTCTGATTAATCCCAGACCCAGCAATGAACACGTCTCCTTCCAGAATACATCCAGAAACGATGCTTCAATCTTTCAGTGCTCTGTCTATAGCGCATATCGCCAATGTCATGAGAGCCCAGCACTTAGAACACTTGTCTACATCGTCCTTTCCAAATCGCTCTGGTTGATGAAGGAGTGATAGCGAACGTAAATATCCTCTTCAATGAGAATGAAAATCCATGGTGTCAAAAGTAACTCAGTAATTCTTTATCACTCCGCCATATTTGAGCCAGCGATAGTACCTTACATTTGGATAGAGCCTCTGGTAATAACAGCTTAAGCCGCTTCGGCAGCTGAGGCAGGTTCAGAGCTTCCACAGAACGCAGAACCAGTCCCAGGCCCCGTCGCACAGAGGACTGGCAGGAACCGCCCAAGGCCGACTTCGCCCACTGCGCAGGCGCGGCGCGGCCTCGGCGACCGTCTGAAGCAGTCGCTAATTGTTATCTCCTGCTTGGGAGATGGCCTGGCGACTGGAGGCTCTGCGGCATCTCTGCTCATCCGCTCGACAGCGGGTCCGGTACTCAGGTGGAGGGAAGGAGGCCATGCCTGTTCCAGAAAGAAGTTATTCTGAGAGAAGGTGAGCCCTTGAGCATGTTGAAGATCCAGCCCCGTGAAGAGAAATGTAGGGCCAGGCGTGTAGGAAGGGGCAGGAGCTTCTAGGTCCTCCCAATTCTTCTTCCTCTTCCTGAATCTCCGTTCGGTTCACCATCCCGGAAGCTCCCAGAGTGATTTATCATACACTTGCTTTCTTGCTGTAATAACTTGTGTATGCCTAAGGATGAGGAGGTTGAAACAGAGGGGAAAGAATCAAGCTTATTTGCCCCTCAGCCGAGGTGGAAATTTTGTCAGGAGTCTGAGCTAAGCAGAGTATGAATTAACGTGAGATGGGGTTCAAAATTTACTTATTAGTCTCCAAAACCTCATGGCCGAAATGGCTTAGAAATTGATGAAAATAAGACATGGTTTCTGAGTAAACTTCAGTCGATTTTTTTCAGACCTAGTAATCTAAATTTCAAAACTGAGGAAGTACCAGCCAATTGGTACTTGACTGTAGTTCATTTCCTGTCTGAAACAATGCAGAAATTTAGCATTACTCCCATTTTGGGGAAAGGGTCTGACTTAATATTTTTCCCTATCCTGAGACCATAAATATATGCTCCTATATTTTCTTTAAGAATAAGGTCTTCATTAGCCTGGAATGCTTTTTTTTTTCCCCTTTGTCTATTGAAAAAAAAAAAAAATAGAACTTACTGGGGGAGAAGGCATGAAAGGTCTTGCTACCATGGAAGATAGAATATATTAAAGTATTCATATTTCAGGAAGATAGCCATGTTAAAAAAAATGAAAGGAGTGGCAGCAAACAGAAAAAAAGTTGAAGGATGAGTGAATGACATCTCCGTGACTTATTTATGTTAAACCAGAGCTTTCTACCTTTTAACTCAGTTCATGTATTTTGTCCACCATCACCCCATCACCCTTGCTCAACCTCTGGCAACCACCAATCTTTTCCTTTGTATCAATAAGCTTGTTTTTGTTGTTGTTTTGGTTTTGTTTTTATTTTTTTTCCCCCAATGTCATTCTTATCTTTTCTTAGAATAATGCATATTTGTAGGTGTCGCAGAGTCAGACACGACTGAAGCGACTTAGCATGCATGCCTGCATTGGAGAAGGAAATGGCAACCCATTCCAGTATTCTTAACTGGAGAATCCCAGCGACAGAGGAGCCTGGTGGGCTACCATCTGCGGGGTCGCAGAGTCCGACACGACTGAAGCAACTTAGCGGCAGCAGCAGCAGAAGCAGCAGTAGATGAATAGATTTATTGTCCTGAGCTGTGGAATCTAAGAAGTCCAGTAGCCTTTTGTTATTTTATAAGGTCTTTATCTTCAGTTCAAACTGGCTGTGTTTCTGCTTATATACTCTCATAATGTCTTTATCCTCAAGTAGGAAATGGAAATCCACTCCAGTTTTCTTGCCTGGAAAATCCCATGGACAGAGGAGCCTGGCAGTCTATAATCCATAGGGTTGCAAAAGAGTCGGAGACCACTGAAGCGACTTAGCATGTGGGCATGCAATGTCTCTATCAAGTGATAGTCCAGCCATATCCTTGGTGTTGTCTTCTGAACACACTTGCTCAGTTTTTGAAGTATGAACAGGCTGAGAATTTTCCAAATCTTATAAAGTCTGGTTTTTCTTTGTATAACAGTTCTTTCTTCAATTTATCTCTCTTCTTCACTGTTATTATAAGGAGGCAGGTGGAAACAAGTCTTTCTAAGCAACACTTTGCTTAGAAATGTCCTCAGCTAAATATCCAATATTTATCCAGTCATCATTTGCAAATTATAATTTCCACAAAAACTAAAATACAAATGCAATTCATGAAAGTGTTTTGCCACTTTGTAACAAGTATTACCTTTCCTCTGATTTCTAATAACCTGTTACTCATTTCCATCTGAGACCTCAAAATGGCCTGCCTTTAATATCCATATTTCTGCCAGTATTCTACTTACGATTATTTATGTATTTTTCTAAGATGATGGAAAATTTCTGTCCATCTCTGTTTCCTTTTCCCCTGAGTTCCTCAGAATCACTCTGTATGTGATCTCAATTTTTCTAGCATGTACCACAGAACTCCTCAGGTCTTTACCCATTACCCAGATCCAAAGCCACTTCCACAATTTTAGATATTTGTTGTAGTAGTACCTCCCTTCTTGGTATCAAAATTTATATTAGCTCAGCCTACTGTAGTCTTAAACAGTAGGAATTTATTTCTCACAGTTCTGTAGGCTGGGAAGTCTGAGATTAAAGTGCTGGTCCATTTGGTTTCCCCTTGAGTCTGGCTTGTAGATGGCTGCCTTCTTGCTGGGGTCTCATATACAGAGTGAGAGGAAGCGAGCTCTGTGTTATTGATCTCAGGTGGCCTCGGCCTGCAGTGGCTTGAAGCAGGATTTTGGTTCCTGGCCAGAGATTGAGGTCAGGCTGCGTCAGTGAGAGTGCTGAATCCTAGCCACCAGACCAGTGGCCACTGACAAAACCCCTGGCCCACTGGCTTTGTAGAAATGAATTCCCACAAAGAGACAGAAAGTAGTGAAACAAGTAAAGTGTCTTTGGGGAAAAAAAAGAGTGTGCGTGAATAGGCATGCGGTGGTTGTGCTCTTATATCAGGCATTTCTCCTGGGTTTCCTTTGGCCAGTCATCTTGCTTTGCCTGGTTCTGAGACCATATTTGGCTTACGGATGCATGTCTTAGCCAAGAATTCCAGCAAAGAGGCCTAAGAGTAGGTTGACATCACTTCCTTTTTATGGAGGAGCTGGAAGGCTTTGAGCAAATACTGAAAATGTATTTGCTCCACTCATGACGAAGGTTGGAAGCTGGAACCAGCATAACACAGGGTTATGAGTGTTTACCAAGTGCCTGAGGCTGGGAACGGAAGGGTTATACGCCTGGCCTTGAGACGTTCAAAGGCTTCCTTCTGACCACCTGTTTCTGAGAGCAAGGACTGTTGTTTCATGATAAGACTCCCTTTAGAGTTTCGCCAAAGCTATGTTATGGCTTGGGTGGTGGGAACTGTATTTTATGCTTAAATGCTTTGATGTTTATCTGAAATGGCTATGTGCAAGTCTGTCTTATGCTCTATTCCCTGAAAATTATAAAACTACACAATTGGATAATAAACTTTGTCAGTCCACTAGAGGCTGTCCCTGATTTTCCTGTTCAGAGTTCGGTTCTCTGAGCCTTACACCTTTTTGACCTTCAAGGAGCCTTTCTGCACATGTATAGTCAGGAAGGTCTCCTTGACTTCAAGGATGAGAAGTATGTGGTCTCTGTCTCTTATCTAGGTAGGGCTCACCCTCTCCTATTAGCCTCCTGCTATTATCTTCATCTTGGAGTATCTGTTCATAGGTGACACACTGCAGCTCCTCAGCCTGGGACTGTCTATCTCCTGCCTCAGTATATCCTTCTGTGTGTGTGTGTGTGTGTGTGTGTGTGTGTGTGCACGTGCACGTGCGAAAGCATACACATGCATGCTCAGTTGCTCAGTTGTGTCTGACTCTTTGCAACCCCATGGCCTATAGCCCACCAGGCTCCTCTGTCCATGGGATTTCCCAGGCAAGAATACTGGAGCTGGTTGTCATTCCTTCTCCAGAGGAAGCACAACATGGGAAGCCCATCTCTTTATATAAGAACACTAATTCCATCATGAAGCCCTCTACCTCATATATGATATTTATGTATATAAATGTATGATATATAATGTATAAATTTGTATTTAATGTGTTATATTAAGTTTATTAAACAACTTTGATTAAAGAATATGTATATCACATCCATAATGGAATGACATAACATACTAAATGTGTTACATATTATTAAGTTTCTCTGAATTATTTTACAAATCCAATGCAATCTCAAAAATAATTATGCTGGATCTGTAGTATAATTGAACAGATGCATTAAAAAATTTGTGTTGGAGAAAAAAAACACTTAGAGCTTGCTAGGTTCACTTTAAGATAAATGAGAATACTGACCAGATATTAAGGCATCTGCAAAACTATAGTTATAAAGCCAATATTATCTTTATACCCGAAGAGACAAATAGAAGCTCTTTTATTTTGGAATTTGGTTTGCTGGCTTGTCTAGGATGGTATTTGCCTCATCTCATCCCCTCTCTATACAGTTTCCCTTGCTTCTAGTTTTGTGTTTCCCATTTGGTCCTAAAGTCCTATTATATAGACGGATCTTATGTTATGGATTAAAGTTAGCACTTTAACCTTCTGGGGATATTGGGAAAACTCAGGTTAAGTGATGATCCAGAAAGTGGTTGGGTACCTTTCTCAATGGGAAGATTTTTCTGTTTCTTCCCCATGTCTTTAGGTATGTCTCTTTATATGTCATTTCCTTGCGAAGAGTTACAGTTGTTTTTTTTTTTTACCCCCTTTGTAGGCCTCAGTTCAAATAGTGAGTCTGTATTTAGTGTCTACATCTGTTAGGCATTTATAATTTCTGCTTCTCCCTATCTACTCTGCCTGCTGCTGGAGGCAAAGCCCAGGAGATTTGAAGTTTCAACTCTACTTCCTGTTTTACACATCTGATTCCATTTTTGGTTCCATAGATGTTTATCTTATTTTTGAAGATTTCTATGCTTAAAAAAACTTTTTCCTTTCCATGTTTTCTCTGTAATTGAAATTTAATATGCAGAGACTGTATCAAAGAGTAAACTGTAGTTTAGTCTCTTTTATCATTAAAAACAAAGCAAAAAAATAACTGTAAGAAAAGAGATTCTTTTAAAGTCATATAAAAGAAATTTTTTTATCAAAGTCTTAAAATATATAACTGTATTCTAGNATATATAACTGTATTCTAGTTTTCATTTTAAATCTTCCAGAAGAGTGATGTTTTAAAAATTATTTTCCTAAAATGGTACAAATCATATTTAATCTACAAGTTGCTAATCAGTTTAAAGATTTAAATGACATAATCACTAGTTTTTAGAAAAATTATCTCTTTTTTGTTGTTAATGACATACTAAAAAAAGTAATTGCAAATGTGAATGAATGTGAAGTCACTCAGTCATGTCTGACTCTTTGCGACCCCATGGACTGTAGCCTACCAGGCTCCTCTGTCCATGGGATTTTCCAGGTAACAGTACTGGAGTGGATTGCCATTTCCTTTTCCAAAGGATCTTCCCAACCCAGGGATCGAACCCAGGTCTCCCACATTGTAGACAGATGCTTTCATTGCAAATAATATTGTTTAATAGACTTATTTTAGTTGAACTTATTCTGATATATTCATTTTATAAATATGAAACTTAAGGTACTGAGTACACTTTATGTGAGTCTTAATTTAGGCCAGTGTCTTATTCGAGGGTGCAGTTTCACACTGCTGCACTGTGCTGTGCTTAGTCACTCAGTCATGTCCTACTCTTTGTGATCTCGTGGACTGTAGCCTGCAGTTTCCTCTGACCAAAAGGGGATTCTCAGGCAAGAATACTGCAATGGGTTTCCCTTGTTAAAAAAATAAAATTTGGAAAGTGGATTAAAAATAATGAAGTACTTATAATTTTGCATGAATATTTTGGTGACGGAGAGATAAACCTATTTTAATATCAGTAAGAAACATCTACTGAAAAGTGTCTTTTCAATAATGCTGTAAAATTATTCATTTCTATGAATCATATTTTTCAGATTTTTTTTAATCATAAAGACAATTCTCCATTTATTTGTGCCTGATATGGTTATAAAATACTAAGTACATATTTTTTTGACAAGTAAGTTGTCAACTTTACTTAATAAAAGGTAGTAATGTTGAAATTAAAGATATGAAAATATATCATCTTATTCCCTGTGAGGCAAAATCAAAATAGATTCCTGTATTAAATTATGGCATCTGAGTGATTTTAGTTCCCTTACACTTGAGCAATTAATTAGTTTTGACTTCACGTTTCCTTTAATCCCAACTTTATTTGCTTTATTAATTTAGCAAGTTTAGAATTGCAAGTATTTTAAACCATCTTCAGTAGCCTTTAGCTTAGGGTTTTAATCTACCATTACTCTGGTAGAACAGCTCTGTCAAAAACTGGATGCGTACAAATTTGACTTTACGTAAATAAAATATGAAAAGAATATGGGTTCTGGAATTGGAGAGACCTGAATTTGTTCTCTGGCTTCACCACTTAGTGCCTTTATGACCTTAGGAAAGTTATTTAAGTCTCAGTTTCATCATCTGTGAAATGTTGGAAATAGCACATAATTCAGAAGTTTGTTGAAGGATAAAATGAGATAATGTAAAACTATTGACCCAACACATACCCCATAACAGAGACTCTGTCAGAGATGCTTCTCTCAGATATGAGAGTCCTAAATTATCTATTTGATTCCTTGGAACCAAAGTATCTAAGCAAACTACTGTCTTTAAAAAACACATGTTATGTGTAGTTTTATATATAGTTTTAAAAAGTAATAGCCATTTTCAGTGCTTACTATAAGATCTGTATAGTCCTAGTTGTTGGCAGTGTACACAAGAGCTTGAATTTGACTCTGGAAGAAAGAACATTTATAATGATCCTATTTTACTTCATTCCAAATGGAATTTAGTCAGAGGAATAAGAACCAAGAATGATAAAATAATCAGACACTAAGAAAACTGTTACCCTTACTTTTTGCTCTGTCTCTCTTTCTGGGTTCATATTTTTTCTCATTCCTACTTCTCTTTGAAATCAGCTTCTTTAATATTTCTTCTTGCACATCGGATTTCTTCAAGTTCCTCCGGTAGCTCAGAGACAGCCGTGTAAGACTCGCTCAGTGCAGAGACTGCATTTGCTTGTCTCTCTGGTTAATGGCTCCACATTCCTTGGAGGCATTTCAGTTGACCCAGCTGGCTGACTGTCTTCCTAGTTCAGCTGGCTGTGGCAAGTGACAAGGTCGTGGAGTAGGCTACTTATTCAAAAGAAGCTGAGAAGGTACAGGATATAAGGGTGTGGTTTATACAGACTGGAATAGGTTAGTTTCTAGTCACTGGTAAATATTTTTAAGAAAAATATATCTTCCTGAGAGAAACGGAGCTTAAAAAAAATAGCATAGTTTGATTGAAATAAGATCACTGTGTCATAGCTGAAAGTTCAAGTGAAATACACTCAGTCGTATCCTACTCTGTGTGACCCCATGGAGTCCATGGAATACTCCAGGCCAGAATACTGGAGTGGGTAGCCTTTCCCTTCCCCAGGGGATCTTCCCAACCCAGGGATTGAAGCCAGGTCTCCCACATTGCAGGAAGATTCTTTACCAGCTGAGCCACAAGGGAAACCCAAGAATATTGGAGTGGGTAGCCTATACCTGGGAGAAGGAAATGGCAACCCACTCTAGTATTCTTGCCTGGAGAATCCCATGGAAAGAGGAGCCTGGTGGGCTGCTGTCCATGGGGTCACACAGAGTTGGACACGACTGAAGTGACTTAACATGCATGCATGCATTGGAGAAGGAAATGGCAACCCACTCCAGTATTCTTGCCTGGGGAGCAGAGGAGCCTGGTGGGCTGCCGTCTATGGGGTCGCACAGAGGCAGACACGACTAAAATGACTTAGCAGCAGCAGCAGCAGCAGCCTGTCCCTTCTCCAGCGAATCTTCCCAACCCAGAAATTGAACCAGGGTCTCCTACATTTCAGGCAGATTTTTTATCAACTGGCTATTAGGGAAGCCCATTGACTTATCTAAATTTTCCCACATGAAAATATCTTATTTCAATGCTGTGATAGAAAGAGAAATATTTATGAGAGTTGAGAAACTTTTACATGAAACCAAGAATTCCCTGGCAAAGACTTTTGGCATCTTAATAAAATGTTATGATTGTACAAAAGCTTCTTAGGCATTTTTATGAACCATAGTTATTTGTAAACTCATTTACTTCAGTCACCTTGCTAATGTGACCAAGGACACAACATTTGGTTTCATTCTACTCCATTGATACAAATTGTCCCCAAGACCCCAGCCAAATAGAGTCTATTGATCTGAAAGATGAATAGGTGAGACTCTGTATGTGTGTATATTTACATATATATGTTTACACAGCAATTCTGAGAAAGGATTTATAGTAGTTCATTCAATATTGCATCAAAAATTATAACTTTGCTAGAAAAGTATTTTCAAATAGGATGCCCTATTACAGACACAAATCAATAGTATTACCTGGAATTTAGATTTAGGAAAAAAGAGTTGAGATATTTAAGGACAAAGGGTAGGTCAGACAGAAGTAGAAACATAATTTGAATTCTTAGCAACAATTCTGAACACTAATTCCATAGTGAGCACAGTGGAATTTAAAACATGGTAATGGACTCAGAGGGTAATTTATTTAAATTAAAAAACATTTCTCAATATGCTATGGAAAATTAATATTTGGTTCACATGGTTGAAAATCATATGTTTTCTTTGACAAAAGTATCTTTAGTAAAGTTCTTATTAGCTGGTACTGAATGCCTACTATATATAAAATTTTATTTTATATAAAATATAAAAGAATTAGTGAAAGAATTAGATAAAGAATTAGTGAAAGTTATGATGCCATCTTTTAGAGATTTTAAATGAGGATATTAGATGAAGAAGACATGAATACACATAATTTTAATTCACTGTTACTTTCAGAATGATGGAAATGTATATACAGTGCAACAATAATATGAAGAAAGGTATGTTGAAAGCATCAATGTATAAACCACAGAGTGGTTCACTTATCTTGTAGGTTCCAGATGTATGAAGACTGGAGGTTTACCACCAATCCTATATCACCTGGACGAGGTGCAAAGAATGAACCACAGATTTCTTTTCTAAGGAGAGTCAAAACTTCAAGCCACATGCTTGAGGTGTTGAATATTAAATCAGCAATCAGTCAATGGATAAAGGAATCATTTTTTTCTTTCTGTCTTATATAGTAGATTCTTCCTAAGCATCTGAAATGAAGCTTGGTAGACAAGTAACTACATCATACCTTGCACATGGAACATGCTCCTACTCGAGACTCCTTTTTTATGACGGAACTCAATGTTTTCGGCTTTCTCGTTTCTTATTTTTTGTTCCATAGTCCCAGTTTATTCTTGTCTGTATTTTGTGATCTCCTTCTTATGGCCTTCTGCTCTAGAAGGCTGTCCTCCTTTTGCCCACTCAGACTTGGCATTCAGGATATTCCTTTTGTTTTGTCCTAACGACCTCAGTTCTGCTTAAATTTTTTCCCAGTAGATTCGTGTTTGTCTACATTATTATGTAGATTGTGACATATAATTTTTCATGCTTGATTACCTGGCCCAGATTCTCCTCTTTTCTTCTTGCATCTTGCTATAAAAACTTTGGGATTATGTTAGGGATATGTAATAATTCTGTTGTATTGCTCACAAATCTGATTTGTATTTGATTATTTCATCTAAGTTTGCGGATTTTGAGCAAAGACTATTTTTATTCTCAGTGTATCTGCAGAGCCCATCGTGTCTAGACCTCTCCTTCTGCCACGGCCAGTGGGAAGCATTTTGACTAAGTCTGTGATTAGAGGATTAACATGGAGCATATTCAGAAAATACTTCCAGCAGTAGTGCAAGTGAATGCTTTGGTAGAGGATGAAAGACACAAGGTGAGTTCCTTGGTACCAGGCTTTCCTCTCATTGCAGTGTGATCTGCTATGCTTAGGTATTTGACTTTAATAGGCTCCATTAAAAATACAGATATTATTTAGGAGAATAATCCCTTAAGAATTATTTTCACAACCTCTACTGTTATTATATACATTACACGTTGTTATATTCTACTGACATTACCATTGAGAGCACACTTGGAATACAGGACAAAGATATGGGAAAGGCCCTGTTAGACAGAAGTGGATGAAAGCATTTTACTAATACCATACATACAAATTACCAGGACTGGCAACTAGGAGATCTCTGTCCTGATCTTAGATTCACCTCTGACTGTAATTGGCAAACCATTGATTCTCCATGTTTTCAACATTTTCATTTGAAAATAAGAGAAATTAGATTTGACACAGGAAGGTGCCTTTCTCAATTATGCAAATTTTGGCAAGGGTGTTAGAGCTTCATGTGTTGCTTTAAATTACTATTATTGTTTTTTTTTACTGAAAATATGAGTATATTTATTGCTTAAAAGATTCCTCTGAAATGATACCAATTTATAAATTGTAAAGTGGAAACAGCAAGATATAGAACATCAAAATGTTGTAAAACTTTTGAGGTGTGGGAGTTACATTTTTAAAATATCTTTTTAAAAATATGAAATATTGGTAAGAAACATACAGTGTAAAAATATAGAATCAGCAATTTGGTGGCATTGAATACCCTCAGTCCTTGAATTTCATAGTTTTTCCATTCTCAGATATATTCTGTCTTCAGAATTTCAGTTGACAGTGCTCTCAAATTCTGAACTCATTTCTTTCTAGCCAAATGTTTACAAACCATATATAATAAGGCACAAATGTGTAATAAGAGTTGAATATTTTACTCTTCTCAGGAACATTTGCATTTAAGCAGGGTCAAAGCTTAAGCCAAATGACTGATATTAAATGTGGGCATACCAAGAATTAGCGCAACATTAAAGGAATTTATTTTCTCTCTTAAACAGCATAATCTTCCAGTGCATATGGAATAAAGCATGGTAGGCAATTAACTGTCAAGCATGCTAGGACAATACTGTACCTAAATTCATTATTTTCATATTTCAGAAAAATTTATATATGAATAATTCATAATACAGAATTTGTTTAAATGTATTTTTCACATCATATTTACAAAGACATTTTAAAAATGGGACAAAACACAAAAATGCACAAAAGATGAAGTAAAATGAATTTTATTTATCTATGCTTTTTGAACTCAAGACATATTATTAGACAAATCAGTTTTTAACTTATATGCATTTGCATGCGAAAGGGATAGAAGAAACATTAGTTTAAACCAAGGGAGTTAGAGTAAGGTACACTGATGACCTTAGAGAGTTGGACTTCCTCTAGGACCATGTCATGTCTGTGATTTTCAAAGGTGGTATAGAGATCTGAACCTGAGAAAATAGTTTTTCTGAAATGGTAAAGACACCATTTAGAATTAGCCCAAGATTAGCCCAATTACCCCAAGATATCTAGAAAGACAGAAAAGTGATGGAGAATATTAGAGCAATGATTGCTGGCAATTTTTAATACTTTTATTATAGATTTATTGGTCTTAGTTTCTATGGCTTGGGAAAGTTAATTTTATTGCTGTTTCCTGTTAATGGCTTCCCTTCATTTTTAGCACATTATTTATACAAAACATCACAAGATAACAATTTTCAAATAGAGTGTTAAAAAGCATAGAGAACTTAATTTGACTTACCTTTGAGATTTATTACCTTGAAAAAAGAGGTTTATGAGAGAAATTCAAGAATTTTATTGTATAACAAATGGAATGAGACTGAGGGTTGAACTGTAAGAATATAAATTAGTTGATTAATGTGTAATCATGTAAACAACATTATGATACTGTCTATGTTAATCTCCCTTAAAAAATAATTTATACTTGAGAACCTATGCCTACAAATTTAAAATCCAGTAAAAGCATTGTTCTATCTTTTTAACAAAAATGAATAAATTTTGTTCCAATGGTTAAAAGAAAATTCCACTTAAAAGGGCTGAACTGAGGCTCTGACAGTTTAATTAAACTCATGTCACCAAGACAGAATGATCATCCCATCCATTCATAATTGTAACTTCCAGTGTAATTACTTACTGTATATAAAGTGTGGACTTCTAATTCGGCTATTTAGGAAGCTGAATTTAATAATATTTATGTTGGTTTATATGTAACTTTGTATATTTGATTTAATAGTGTTGCAGTTCAGTTCAGTTCAATTCAGTCGCTCAGTCATGTCCGACTCTTTGCGACCCCATGAATTGCAGCACGCCAGGCCTCCCTGTCCATCACCAATTCCCGGAGTTCACTCAGACTCACGTCCATCGAGTCAGTGATGCCATCCAGCCATATCATCCTCAGTCGTCCCCTTTTCCTCCTGCCCCCAATCCCTCCCAGCATCAGGGTATTTTCCAATGAGTCAACTCTTTGCATGAGGTGGCCAAAGTACTGGAGTTTCAGCTTTAGCATCATTCCTTTCAAAGAAATCCCAGAGCTGATTTCCTTCAGAATGGACTGGTTGGATCTCCTTGCAGTCCAAGGGACTCTCAAGAGTCTTCTCCAACACCACAGTTCAAAAGCATCAATTCTTTGGTGCTCAGCTTTCTTCACAGTCGAACTTTCATACCCATATATGACCACTGGAAAAACCATAGTCTTGACGAGATGGACCTTAGTCGGCAAAGTAGTGTCTCTGCTTTTCAATATTGTATCTAGGTTGGTCATAACTCTTCTTCCAAGGAGTAAGCGTCTTTTAATTTCATGGCTGCAGTCACCATCTGCAGTGATTTTGGAGCCCCCCAAAATAGAGTCTGACACTGTTTCCACTGTTAAATTTGTTATTATCCCATACTGAAAAATCTTAGACATAATTCACAAGTTGAAACTTAAAATGATGCATGCAAAAAGCAATGTCAGTGAGTTTTGAGTTATTTTTCAATTATACTTAAGCTAAAGCTCTTTGACCACACTTCAACTAATTCTATAATGTTATTTTTAAAGCATCACTGGAATTTGTTCCATTTGAAAATATGAAGACTTTCTGCTAAAATTTGAAACCATTGACAATAGCGGAGGCCAGGCACAAAAACTGTCTTTTTACTGCTATACTGCTATATACTTAAAGGACATTTATTTTAAATGGTTATAAAACAGTGTAAAACTATTATATTTATAAAACATTAAGCCTGATTCCTTTCGCAAAAAGTCTCACCAGTTGCCTGTTTCTGATATTTTAAATATAAATTATTCAAGAACTAGTTTTTTTTTGTGTGTGTGTGGTTTTAAAGTGACTATGCACTGTGAATATGGGATGGCTTCAAAATAAAACAAACTCATGGGGGACTATGATCTTCAGCCAAGATGGAATCGCCTAACAAGGTATATACTCTCACATGAAAACAGTGTGAAAAACATATATATTTATTTATCTTAATTATTGGATATCAGGTAGTGCAAGGATAGTAAAAGGTTAGTCTTGTAACTGCCTTAACTTACCACCCAAGACTTTCCAAAATTCAGCACAGGAAGGGGGACACCAGGGAGGATCCTAGTAAATTTCTTGAGTTAGGAAATGGAACTTAGTACCCATGAAGGTCAAGGTGTTGAAATGTTCCACGGCAGAGTTCTGGAGCGATAAGAGCTATGCAGAGAGAGATGCTCTGGAGATTCTGAGGGTGTCATTCATATATTCAGCCAGATAGAAACTACTTGAGGCTCGGAAAAAGATCATCTGAAAGGAGCAGAGGGAACAATTCAGAGAGCTCATACAGGGGCTGGAAAAGTTGGTGTTCCTACAGTCCAAAAAACCTCACGTTTTATGGGTCATTGGGTATTCCTCAGTAGCAGCATACTGCTTCAGGAGTAGGGGAAATAGCCCTAGATTAATGTTGCTTTATTTCCAGATAATTTTAAAAGTATACCTTGGAAAAAATCAAAGTTCCTAAGAGTTCCCCAGAAAAATCTCAAGAGTATATAGGGGAATATAAATATATATAAAGCACCACAAAAGGTTAAATTAACAGTGTCTAGCATACAGTAAAAATTACCAGACATGCCAAAGGAAAGAAAATTATAACTTACAATGAAGACAAAAAATGAAAGTGTTAGGTAGAGACGACCAGGACCCTAAAAAGAGTGTCTAACAGGCTTTTTAATGGCGAAGCGCTCCCAAGCGGGGTTCTCAGACTGAACCAGGCAGGTCGAGGAAGTCCGCGCCCAGACCGTGTTGCGGGTGGCTTTTATACGCTAGTTGCAAGGGATGGTCAGGCTAGATGGATGGGGGTTTGCACAGGTGGCCAGGCCGAGGCGTCGCGGGCTGACAGGTCCTTCTACGTGGCTGGGATGGGGCGGCTTAGCCGGCGAAGTGGGCTATCATTGGTCCCCGGGATCCGGGAGGCTCCCTCCGTTAGGGACTTCCCCCGCAGGCAGGGGAGAGGTGGGGCGGACCATCGTGGCCCCCCGGGTCCGACCTTACAGGAAGGAATATGCCCAGAATGATAGAATCTCTTACAAGAACAATTAAAAGGTTATTATAATGTATTCTATATATCTTTATTGTGTATATTCAAGCTGGAAAAAATCAAGCAGGTGAAGTAATGATGTTGTATCTATTTCTTTAAATGCCTAAGAAAACGTCTAGAAATGAAAGAAGATCTTCATGAAAAATACACTGGAAAGTATCCAGAATGAAAATCAGAGAAGTCTTCCTTGGTGGCTCAGTGGTAAAGAATTCACCTGCCAGTGCAGGAGGCCTAGGTTTGATCCCTGGTACAGGAAGGTCCCACACGCAGTGCAGCAATTAAGCCTGTGTACACAGCTACAGAGCCTGTGATCTAGAGCCCGGAAAACTACTGGGCTGAGCCCGTGAGCCGCAACTCCTAGAGTCTGCGTGCCCTGAAGCCCGTGCTCCTCCGCAGCCGGAGAAGCCGCCACAGTGAGAAGCCTGTGCACTGCGACTAGAGAGTAGCCCCAGCTCTCTACAACTAGAGAAAAACCTGAGACGCAACGAAAACCGAGCACAATTATAAATAAACATAGAAAGTCAGAGAAAAATGATGTTAAAAATATGAACAAAGGAGCAGTGGGACAAATCTAAGTGACTTAAGCTGTGAAACTGGATCTCAAAGCGTAGGAAGTGAGTTGAAAAAAATAGTTGAAATTATGGTCAATTTATTTTCCAAATTTGTTGATAATTTTAAACCAGCAAATTCAAGGATCTCAGTGAAATATAAATACAGGAATGCTTAAGAAAACTACACCAAGGCACATTACAGTCAGTGTCCAATATTACTCTGGATTATTAGGAAGTCACCTATTGGAATAGTTCACTGCCATCTTAATCAAGGAAAAAAAAAATCTTTGAATCATGCCTGGTTCCTATGTTAGTACCTCAGTTCAGTTTAGAAAATTTTCGAGAAGGCTGTTGGTAGTTCAAATGTAAGGGTCCGGTGCTCTTTTTGGCAGCACATATACAAAAGTAAGGGTCAGGGGGGATTCCTCATTTTTGGACGTAATGAATGTTGAGTTTTTTCCAACGAACTTTGTAGTCCTCAGAATAGAGACTTGTTTTCATTTCTTTATACAAGTAAATGTATTTGTTTGTGTCGGGTCTCAGTGGCAGCACACGGGATCTTCTGTTCAGCACGTGGGATCTTTCACTGTGGCACATGGGCTTCTCCCTAGTTGTGGTGCCTGGGCTTAGTTGCCCCGTGGCATGTGGACCTTAGTTCCCCAACCAGGGATTGAACCCATGTACTCTGCACTGGAAGGCAGATTCGTAACCACTGGATCACCAACGAAGTCTTCTTTTCACTTTCTACTTTAAGAACTCTGAGCTGCAAATTGCTTTCCCATCCTAATATCACCTACCTTTCTCTAGCTCTGATTTCACCCTAAATTTTAAAATGGGAAAACAAATTCTGCAAGTCCTTACTTCATCTGTCAGTCTTGCATGGCTGATAGAGTTTCATAGAGTAAATAAAGAGCACAGAGTAAGAAATAATGGAGAAAATGTTAATTATTTGAAATATAATTCTACTCAAGTAATTAAGATGAAAGTGTCAGACATAGGTTTGGATACTGGTTTGGAGACTCTGCTTTGACCGTATCATACAGTCAAATGGTTTTCTGATAGGTTTTTTTCCTGAGTATTCTCTCATTTGTCATCTCTTTTTCTGTTCTAAATCTATCATGTCTTGGTAGTCTCTTTGAAAGTGTCAGTAGAAAGTAAAATTTATGTTTTGATAATATTTTATTTGGGCAATGGTGACTAGGATACCTATGTAATAAAAAATAAGAGGTGAGTGAAATGCTTTTAGTATTGGTCAAAGTCTCAGTGAGCTACTCTGCTCACTCAGGAAGGAAACAGTGCTTAATAGAGAGCTGTTTCAAATTAGAGCTGATTACCATAGTTTCATTTTCATAGATAGTCAAGGACAAAGGGATACAGCTAATGATATTTACATTTTTTATGGAGAAAGGTGTGACTTTTGGAAGATTAAATTAATATATATAAATAGACAGAGAACAGGACTTGATTTTCAGAGCCTTGGCCTAAGATTTCAGAATTCTTTGTTCCTAGAAAAGACAATATGTTTAGGTAGGACAATAGGTAATGTTATCAAAAATTCTTAAATATAATGAAAAGGTTGATAGGATCACATGATCACCTCTAAATATCTGAATATTAATAAAATTTGATTCAATAATAAATTAAAAAATAAGATTAAGGTGTGTCAAATTCAAGATATTTCAGCTAAGAAAAAGGATATTATTTGTGACTACTGGTAGGGGCTTTTTATGAGCTCAGGTTTTAAATATGCATTTTTCAATGATGTAAGACGTATTCAGTTCAGTTCAGTTCAGTTCAGTCACTTAGTTGTGTCTGACTCTTTGTGACCCCATGGATTGCAGCACGCCAGGCCTCCCTACCCATCACCAACTCCCGGAGTTTACCCAAACTCATGTCCATCGAATCGGTGATGCCATCCAGCCATCTCATCCTCTGTTGGCCCCTTCTCCTCCTGTCCCCAATCCCTCCCAGCATCAGGGTATTTTCCAATGAGTCAACTCTTCGCATGAGGTGGCCAAAGTATTGGAGTTTCAACCTCAGCATCAGTCCTTCCAATAAACACCCAGGACTGATCTCCTTTAGGATGGACAGGTTGGATCTCCTTGAGTACAAGGGACTCTCAGGAGTCTTCTCCAACATCACAGTTCAATAGCATCAATTCTTTGGCACTCAGCTTTCTTCACAGTCCAACTCTCACATCCATACATGACCACGGGAAAAACCATAGCCTTGACTAGACGGACCTTTGTTGGCAAAGTGATGTCTCTGCTTTTTAATATGCTATCTAGGTTGGTCATAACTTTCCATTACATAACTATAATAAAAAATATAAGAATGGAGTGAACAGATATAGATCGTAAAGAAGATGTTCAGTTCTGTTCAATTTAGTCGCTCAGTTGTGTCCGACTCTTTGCGACCCCATGAATTGCAGCATGCCAGGCCTCCCTGTCCATCACCAACTCCTGGAGTTCACCCAAACTCATGTCCATTGAGTTGGTGATGCCATCCAGCAATCTCATCCTCTGTTGTCCCTTTCTCCTCCTACCCCCAAACCCTCCCAGCATCAAGGTCTTTTCCAATGAGTCAACTCTTCACACGAGGTGGCCAAAGTACTGGAGTTTCAGCTTTAGCATCATTCCTTCCAAAACACACACAGGGCTGATCTCCTTTATTTTATTTTTTATTTTTTTAAATTTTATTTTACTTTACAATACTGTATTGGTTTTGCCATACATTGACATGAATCCGCCACGGGTGTACATGAGTAGAATGGACTGATTGGATCTCCTTGCAGTCCAAGGACTCTCAAGACTCTCAAGAGTCTTGTCCAACACCACAGTTCAAAAGCATCAGTTCTTTGGCACTCAGCTTTCTTCACAGTCCCAACACTCACATCCACACATGACCACTGGAAAAACCATAGCCTTGACTAGATGTACCTTTGCTGGCAAAGGTTGCACTCATTTCACATGCTCAAAATACTTCTAACTAGGCTTCAGGAGTACATGAACGGAGAATTTGCAGATGTACAAACTAGATATAGACAAGGTAGAGAAACCAGAGATCAAATTGCCAACATTCTTTGGATCATAGAAGAAGCAAGGAAATAAAAAAAAAAAATTATGTCTGCTTCATTGACTATGCTAAAGCTTTTGACTGTGGGTATGACAACAAACAGTGGAAAATTCTTAAAGGGATAGAAATACCAGACCACCTTACGAGCCTCTTGAGAAATCTGTATACAGGATAAGAAGCAACAAGTTAGAACTGGACATGGAACAACAGACTTGTTCAAAATTGGGAAAGAAGTATGTCAAGGCTGTATATTGTCACCTGGCCTATGTCATGTGAAGTACCAAGTTTGATGACTCACAAGCTGGAATCAATATTGTCAGGAGAAATATCAATAACCTAAGATAATGCAGATGATACCACTTTAATGGTAAAAAGGAAAGTAGAATTAAAGAGCCTCCTGAGGAAGGTGAAAGAGGAGAGTGAAAAAACTGGCTTAAAACTCAACATTCAAAAAACTAAGATCATGGCATCCTGTCCCATCACTTCATGGCAAATAGATGGGGAAACAATGGAAACAGTGACAGACTTTATTTTCTTGGGCTCCAAAATCACTGCATGTGGTGACTGCAGCCATGAAATTAAAAGATGCTTGCTCCTTGGAAGAAAAGCTATGACAAATCTAGACAGCATATTAAAAAGTAGAGACATCATTTTGCTAACAAAGGTCCTTATAGTCAAAGCTTTGGTTTTTCCAGTAGTCATGTACAGATGTAAGAGTTGGACATAAAGAAGGCTGAGCACTCAAGGACTGATGCTTTCAAACTGTAGTGCTGGAGAAGATTGAGAGTCCCTTTAACAGCAAGGAGATCAAACCAGTCAATCCTAAAGGAAATCAACCCTGAATATTCATGGAAAGACTGATGTTGAAGCTGAAACTCCAATACTTTGGCCACCTGATATGAAGAGCTAACTCATTGGAAAAGACCTTGATGCTGTTAAAGATTGATGGCAAGATGAGAAGAGGGTGACAGAGGATGAAATAGTTGGATGGCATCACTGACTCACTGGACATGAGTTTGACCAATCTGGGAGATAGGGAATGTCAGGAAAGTCTGGCATACTCAGTCCATTGGGTCACAAAGAGTGGGACATGATTGAGCGATTGAACAACAACAGTGTTCCTTGGGACTGTGATGTCTGGGAGCAGAAGAACTGCAGTATCGTGAGATAAGACAGTCAAGGTGTTCTGCTGTATCTGAGCACGATTATCATTATTGATAGGAAGTGCAAAGAAAGCATCATAGATGTATCAAGATATATTGGTTTTATCTACTAAAATTTCTGTTTCTTCACAGTTTTGATTGGGAATTATTTGCTTAAATTCACAATAATATATAGTCATGCATTTTGCAAGGCCTATCTGGTTTTTGTGCCAACCAAAAGGTAACTTAACAGGGATTCAGTAGGAATCATCACCACTAAATTTTTTAGGTATTTGATAATAATATTGATTTCTGCCAATCTCCTGGAATAGTTTGTTACTTTTAATTTACTGTCTAGACATAGGTATGATATAATGGCTTCTTCTTGACACTGCTACTGTAATGACCCACACTTCACAGAATAAAGCTAGGGATTCTTTCAGTTACCAAGTATATATCTAAGACTAAGGAAAGTACCACAGTATGTGACTGTGATTTCACTGGATGCCTTGTGAGATGATTCAGACTACATCATCATCTTTTAACTGACCTCCAATGCCACTAATTCTGATGAGTGATTCATAGTGGAGTTTTTAAGTATTAGCTTCAGTTCAGAGCCAACCTCCTATAATTCCTGGAAAATTTGGTATTTTGATTTCCCCAAGCATCTTTACTTGCTAATACTTCTGCTAGCAAGTTTTTACAGTTCTTTTGGGCACAGACTGTGTTTTCCCAGAGAAGATAATTAACTTCTCCATTTGGGTTATGTTAGGATAAAATATCTTTTTATGAACTTGGAGACAGTCAGAGATGATGAGGTTGAATCTCTGCAAGAATCAGGCAACCTTGGGGCATCTGCCTGATGTAAAATTTTCTGTGAATAGTAAAGCTAGTTCTCTCAGATGTGGATTAGCTGCTTTGATAAGTAAGGAAGATTCGAATGATTTAGTAAACCAAATTTCTGGGTGTTATATATGTTTTTTACCAAAATGACCCTGTATCTTAGGTTCCAGTGTTTTCCATACCATGCTTGTAAGTTAGGAAAGAGATATGATTAAGTTCCACATTTAATTGGCACTGCAACTTTGTGCCCCTTGCAGTCAGATTCAGTTGTATCTGTTTTGTGGCTATAGAAGATAAGGAACCTTTTGAGACTTTAGTGTATATTATCTCTAAGTCTTTTTTTTTTCCTCATGTTCTGAGCCTGGTTTCAAAAACTTTGACTTCCCATTTTCCCTAGGTACCATCTAGAGTTTTCAGAAGCAGTTATCTCATGCCACAATCTTTGTAATCTCTATTGTGGTATAACCTCTAAAGGAACAATCACTTAATATTTAAATATCAGTAAAAACATACCAAAAAAATTGAGTATTTTCCTTCAATTTATATAATAGGTCAGTTTTTCAAAAGAGTTGTTTTTATAACTCAGAAAGATCACTAGGGGCCACAGAAATATCTCTTAAATCAGTATGGTGGTAGCTGTGATCTTTCTGAAAGAGATAATGATAAGTTAAAACTCCTCATTAATCAAGCCTGGTCTAAATGAGAACTTCACTCAACCAGAAATGCTAAGTTTGAAATATAGGTAATAAACATCAACTTTTTAATGTATAATGAGGAATCTGAGGAATCTGTGACATAATCATATTAAAATAAACTTCATTTAATCGTGTGAGATGGACATAAAATGATGTGCTGATACATGACCAATCTAATACGGTGATAGTTGTTGGTACTGTCTCAAATTGTTTGAAGTCTTTTAAGCCCAATATGGATCTTGAGGCTTGACAATACTGAAAGCACAATTGAGGAAACAGGGAAAAGTCAGGTGAAATAGCAACCTGAGTTCAGTGGAATTTGTCTGAGCATCAGGTCTGTGATCTGCTCTGCTTCTCTCTGAAATACCTGAACCACAAACTCAGTTTCCCTCCCAGCATTTTGTGAGTGAATTCTCTATAACCATCACAAGCTGTTTGACTCCATGAGGACTCATGTTACAAAATCAGAATGTCTTAAGATATTTCCTTTGTAAATTTCTATAATAGATTCTGTGAGACTCCTCTCTCTCCTAAATCCTGTTGAGCGATGTTAGACATATACATCTTTAGTACCCACACTGTACTAAAAGAATGCAGTGTGGTACCATTACTTTATGATTATGATTGTTTTCATAATAAGAAATAAAGCCAAATTTGGTTCCACACTGTACAAAGAAAACCCCTTGGTGTTCTAGGTGCCATCTTTCAGTCATTTGCAGAAGCAATCGATCTTAATACCTACCCACTCAAATTTTACTTTGTATCTCAGAATGTGAAAAAATTAGCAATCAGGAATAACATCTATTAAAAGAAACATTATATTCTAAAGTGCTTCATCTTATAAAATGAAGTGAAGTTAAGTGAGGTATTAGTTGCTCAGTTATGTCTGACTCCTTGCGACCCCATGGACTGTAGCACCTGCCAGGCTCCTCTGTCCATAGAATTCTCCAGGAAAGAATACTGGAGTGGGTTGCTGTTCCCTTCTCCAAGGACAGGTTTATTTGAATAAGTAAAATTATGAATTAAAAGCTTTTTCTTATATAGAAATGTCTTTTTTTTTTAACACTTTCAACCATGCTATATTCAGACTTGAAGTACACTGAACTTAGAAAACTTGACTAAACTGACAGCTGAAGAATAATTTATAATTAGTGTATCAATTATTCATATGTAAATGTTTCCAGGCTACTTGGAATATGTATACAATTTGTCACATAAGGAGGGTAATTTCGTCACAAGTTAAATATGCTTAGCAAATTATTTTCTTATAAAGCAGAAGTAAAATTAAGCTGAACTCTTATTAAAATATCAAAAATGTGAATTAGGCTCAAATTAGTTTTTCCTATATCCTTTAAAGCAGTATCTAATAGCTTTACAGTCATGTGATAATTAATACCCATATATTTGCATATAAATTACTCTCTAAGTTATTTTTAATATGTATATGACAAGTGCTGAAAATTTAGTGAATGTTAAAAGCACAATAAAATGCATCTATTGTTTGAAAAAGTGCCTTTCCTAAGACTGCATCAATGATTTCTGTGTTAAATTTTCTTAGTTTATGCTTGCCAGCAGTATTTTTTCTAATGCTCTAGTGTCACAACCAGAGCATATGGACTTCAAATCAAGCCGTGTTTATTCTGCTTCTAGTACTAACACTAAAAGAAAAATTTTGGAGTCAGAATTGAGCTGCCAATTTTGCAGATGATGCATGAGGCAGACCAACATGGCTCCTGTAGATTTCCTTCACCATTATGTTTTAACATTGAGAGGAAAAGCCAAGCATGTCCACATTCAAACAAAAAAGGATGTGAAAAATAATCACTTTACAACATGAGAAGTATAGTTGATGGATGATTTAAACTGCATGCTTGCCAGTGGTTTTTGCTAGAGCCACTGTAACCTTTGGGGAATAATTGGAAGATGGTGGGTTGAATCACGTCCCTCTGAAAAATGTATCAAAGTCCTATCCCTAGTAACTGTGAGGGTGATCTTATTTGAAATTAGGATCATTGCAGATATAATCATTAGGATAAGGTCACACTGAATTAGGGTGGGCCCTAATTGTTTTCCACTGGTATCCTTGTAAGAAGCGGAGAAAAGACAGAAGACAGTCAGGGAAATGCCATGTGATGATGGAAGCAGAGCTTAGAATGATACATCAATAAGCCAAGGAACACCAAGAATCGCTGACAACACCAGAAGCAAGAAAAAAAAGCATAAAATATCTTCCTTAGAACCTTAGAGATGGTTCTGCTGACCCCTTCTACTCTTCAGAATTGTGAGAATCAATTTCTATTGTATGCCACCATTAGTGGTAATTTGTTACAGCAGCTCTGAAATTAATAAACCTGAATTTCTATGAAAGGTTTATTAGTTGAGCTAAAAGAGGCCTTTACTTAAATAAGTTTTTTTTAAAAGACAGTGAATAAACATGTTAGCAATTGTTATCATAACCTCTGAAAAATATGTTATTTGAATGAGTGATTGATATAGGGAAAGCTACAAAGTGTGGGAGTCTGTCTAAAAGGAGTGATAGAGTTGGGGTCTGACCATTGTATTTTCCATTTATTCAATGGTAGAACAAGAGCTAATTAACTGGAAGGTGAAAAAAGTATTGCAGATTAGGTGGCAATCAGGGTGTTGGAAGCACCCATAGAATTTTACTCTTTTGAGAACAAAGTAAAAACATCAGGACTTCCAGTGATGTTCGCATTAAGATCAAGGATTAGAGGAAATTGAATAAATTCATTACACAGAATACAAAGAGGTCTTTAAACATTATAATGTTCAATATTTGCTAGTTTAGAATAAAATGTAGGCTTGAAAATATTAATAGAAATAATTAGTGTCTAATAAATTGAACTAAATGATTACTTAATATGTAACAAAGTGCTAATATCAATATAAATGACATGGTGATAAAGAAAGAATATCATATGCTGAGAATGGACTGTTTGAAAACTGTAATCATCGGGAATAATTTCTTTCACTTTATCTAGTCCTTGCGTAAAGCTTCACTGAGATCTTATGGCAGCTATAGTCATTTAAGCAAAAGCCCTGAAGTTAGATTACTGTAGGAAAATGCTACTATAGAAATGAAATTTAGCAACCTGAATATTACAGAACTCCTAACTATCATTTTAATCTGTCCTGTGAGGCTATTTTTTAGCACATTCATTTTGTTTTATCATTATCCAAATGATGAAAAAGATCATGTGCTAAACCAGACAAAACTCTTCAGGCTTTCCCAAATACAAACCTAATTGGCTTTGGAACCAAACTTTTTATGATTTGATAAATTGACCATACTATAGAAGACGTGACTCTGTTAACTATCATGGAGTGTCAAATATACTTTAACTCTTGTGGGATTGTTTTCTTCTATATAAGGTCTTGGGATTCACAGTGCTAAATAGGGCTCCATCTCTGTAGGTTATCAAGTTCGCCTCACATAGTGCTAGAGTGAAGTGAGTGCGTGAAGTCGCTCAGTTGTGTCTGACTCTTTGCGACCCCATGGACTATAACCTACCAGGCTCCTCCCTCCATGGGATTCTCCAGGCAAGAGTACTGGAGTGGGTTGCCATTTCCTTCTCCAGGGGATCTTCCCGACCCAGGGATCGAACCCAGGTCTCCAGCATTCCAGGCAGATGCTTTAACCTCTGACCCACCATAGTGCTAAACAGGAGCTAAAACTATGTGAATCACAAGCCAGAAGTTAGACACAGATAGTTGGGGCTCCTGTAAGTAAATGGAAGCCTAATAAAATCCAGAGACTTATATATAACTGCCAAGAAATTATTTCAAACTCAAAGTAGTCAACAAAGAGTGTTGGTGTTCTTTCAGCGTATTGCTGGACTCACTAGGCTGTTTTCAATTCTGAAGGGATAAGAGATTAACTTACAGGCTTTTGTCTGGGAGAGAAACAAATAATGCCTGTCAGTAGAATAGATAAAGCTTAAGATTGGATCTAAGAAGTTTCATGTGTAACACAGAAATCTTATTCTAACATTTCTTTGTTTAAATTCTTGTATATACCTAGCTTCTTAAAGGATCTCTGAACCAGTCATGAAGTTTATTGGTTTCTTTATTAACTAATTTTTCAAATCTTTGCTGTGTTTGCTTTATATTGTATTATAAGAATCACAATTTTCAACTTCTGAAAATTATGGTTTGTTTGGAGATCATTCTTTGAGATACCCAAGTAGACTCATGACAGGACTAAGTAAACTGTATTGTAGAACGCATGTACCCCATGACTACTTAAGTTCAAGCATGTCTTCTTGATGCTAGAGTAAATCTCAAGTGGCAATGAATTTTAACCTTTTTGATGTGTCTCTTTCTTTCTCTCTCTTGTTTCCTTTCAGCTGTTTTTATCTTTAGTTCATACACAGTTGATAATTGCTTCCCCATTTCAGTTTTCAGTTCAGTCACTCAGTTGTGTCCGACTCTTTGTGACCCGATGAACTGTAGCATGCAAGACCTCCCTGTCCATCACCAACTCCCAGAGTCCACCCAAACTCATGTCCAATGAGTCAGTGATGCCATCCAACCATCTCATCCTCTGTCGTCCCCTTCTCCTCCTGCCCTCAATCTTTCCCAGCATCAGAGTCTTTTCAAATGAGTCAGCTCTTCGCATCGGGTGGCCAAAGTATTGGACTTTTAGCTTCAACATCTCCTTCCAATGAACACCCAGGGCTGATCTCCTTTAGGATGGACTGGTTGGATCTTCTTGCAGTCCAAGGGACTCTCAAAGAGTCTTTTCCAACACCACAGTTCAAAAGCATCAATTCTTCGGTGCTCAGCTTTCTTTATAGTCCAGCTCTCACATCCATACATGACCACTGGAAAAACCATAGCCTTGACTAGATGGACCTTTCTTGACAAAGTAATGTCTCTGCTTTTGAATATAATGTCTAGGTCGGTCATAACTTTCCTTCCAAAGAGTAAGCGTCTTTTAATTTCATGGTTGCAATCATCATCTACAGTGATTTTGGAGCCCCCAAAATAAAGTCAGCCACTGTTTCCACTCTTTCCCCATCTATTTGCCATGAAGTGATGTAATAGGATGCCATGATCTTAGTTTTCTGAATGTTGAGCTTTAAGTCAACTTTTTCACTCTCCTTTTTCACTTTCATCAAGAGGTTCTTTAGTTCTTCTTCACTTTCTGCCATAAGGGTGGTGTCATCTGCATATCTGAGGTTATTGATACTTCTCCCGGCAATCTTGATTCCAGCCTGTGCTTCCTCCAGTGCACCGTTTCTCATGATGTACTCTGCATATAAGTTAAATAAGCAAGGTGACAATGAACAATCTTTTCCTGTTTAGGGTACCAATAGATAGAAATTTGACTCTTTGGTGAGATGCCTCTTCTATGGATGATGATCTGCCTTCACT
This sequence comes from Redunca redunca, assembly GCA_006410935.1. NCBI lineage: Eukaryota > Metazoa > Chordata > Mammalia > Artiodactyla > Bovidae > Redunca > Redunca redunca. Next base: position 978,899 of record SJYQ01000603.1, on the reverse strand, counting down.
TGGGTGATATATAGCAGAGAAGGATGATGATCTGCCTTCACTTGGGTGATATATAGCAGAGAACTTGGTCTGTTAGTCTTTGTTTGTCTGTCTGAACTTGGTCTGTTAGTCTTTGTCTATTTGTGAGCTTAAAACACTTACAATTTTGTGCCTTTTGGGAAGGAGAACAACTTCTTAATTCTGAATTGGTGAATTTTGTGCTTCTTTTTATTTTTGATCTACAACTGAAGTTACAGAACTAAAACTGTAAGTTCTCTTTATATCTGTTTTTATGTTTGTGGGTCTATAATTCAGAAATGTATTTGCATATCTTTGACAAGTGTGAAGTGTTTTCTTATCTCTGCCAGGTGTAAACAGGTTACATTATAATGTCTCTTTAATTAATAGAGTTCTAGTCTGATAGATTTTTCAAGAATAAATAAATACTTACATACATTATGTATTTTTAAATTCATAGAAAATAAACTTGTGTTCTCATACTTTAAGTAGTCTGTTCCTCTCTCCTGGAAAAATAGTACTCCTTTCAGGTATTGTTAATTTAGAAATGTTTAAAGAATCTAAGTCACAAAATGAAAATGAATATTTAACAAATCACACAGATTTATAATTTTTATTTAAGGAAAAAACTATATTTGCTATGATTCATCAGTGTTAACTATAATACAAAGGTCCAAATTATTTGTCATAAAATTTGTTTCCTCAGAAAGTAACTAGTAAATGAATCTGCACTACTTCTGCTATTTGCTGATCAAATAAGCTGACATTTCTACATGATGTTTAAGCTTATGAAAAATGTAAATTTGTGTTCAACTAAGTTGAATGAAGCTAGTGGAGGTGATGGAATTCCAGCTGAGCTATTTCAAATCCGAAAAGATGATGCTGTGAAAGTGCTGCACTCAATATGCCAGTGAAGTTGGAAAACTCAGCAGTGGCCACAGGACTGGAAAAGGTCAGTTTTCATTCCAATCCCAAAGTGGCTCAGATGGTAAAGTGTCTGCCTGCAANAAGGCTGTATATTGTCACCCTGCTTATTTAACATATGCAGAGTACATCATGAGAAACGCTGGACTGGAAGAAACACAAGCTGGAATCAAGATTGCTGGGAGAAATATCAGTAATCTCAGATATGTAGATGACACCACCCTTAGGGCAAAAAGTGAAGAGAAACTAAAAAGCCTCTTGATGAAAGTGAAAGAGGAGAGTGAAAAAGTTGGCTTAAACCTCAACATTCAGAAAACGAAGATCATGGCATCTGGTCCCATCATTTCATGGCAAATAGATGGAGAAACAGTTGAAACAGTATCAGACTTTATCTTTTTGGGCTCCAAAATCATTGCAGATGGTGATTGAAGCCATGAAATTAAAAGATGCTTACTCCTTGGAAGAAAAGTTAGGACCAACCTAGACAGCATATTAAAAAGCAGAGATATTACTTTGCCAATAAAGGTCCATCTAGTCATGGCTATGGTTTTTCCAGTGGTCATGTATGGATGTGAGAGTTGGACTGTGAAGAAAGCTGAGTGCTGAAGAATTGATGCTTTTGAACTGTGGTATTGGAGAAGACTCTTGTGAGTTCTTGGACTGCAAGGAGATCCAACCAGTCCATCCTAAAGATCAGTCCTGGGTGTTCATTGGAAGGACTGATGCTAAAGCTGAAACTCCAGTACTTTGGCCACCTCATGCAAAGAGTTGACTCATTGGAAAAGGCTCTGATACTGGGAGGGATTGGGAGCAGGAGGAGAAGGGGCCTACAGAGGATGAGATGGCTGGATGGCATCACTGACTTGATAGACATGAGTTTGAGTGAATTTGGGAGTTGGTGATGGACAGGGAGGCTTGGCATGCTGCAATTCATGGGGTTGCAAAGAGTTGGACACTATGGAGCGACTGAACTGAACTGAACTGAAGTTGAATAACAGTACTGACAGAGGCTTTTATATAACAGTGATTATTATTTTGCATTTCTTAGCTTGAAAACAATTGCTGAGTCTTTGATAATTTAAGATCTTTAATATTTAAAAAAATTAATTAAGGGGTATTTTTTTCTTATCAGGAAAATAACTACTTAAGAGTCAATACTGAAATATGGACTACATATAAAAGGTAAATTTAAGATTCAGTCCTTTTGCTTCTTGGTCTTATATATTATGGTATGACAATACTGTTGAATAATGTTTCTCAGTGTTCAGCAATTTTGCTACTTTAAGAAAATTATCTATAGAAAGTTTGTGTTATATGCACTTATAAGTTACAGCTATGTTAGCTTGTCTGCTAACATATTTGTAAATGACAGTCTTCACTTCTCTGCCTCTCAGTATTTTCTATAAAAAGAAGTTATTAATTTGGTGAAAAATTACAGGTAGCATAGGTGGGTGAAATTAAACTAGGAACAATAATGACAGAAAGATAACTTCTTGTCTTTTTAAAAGATTTTTAAGCCTTACGGTTAATTATTATATTAATGTAAATATTATGTTAATGATTTCTCTCAGTTAAAATGTAAATTTGTTACTGAGGCTNNGGCTTAACATGGAATAGTACAGTTACTCTTTATCTTCTATACTATGTATCCATTAGCAGAGGCTCTGTACTTTTCCAGTATAGTTGTTTGTTTTTGTGTTGACTATATCATGTTGTCCTTAATTGTTTTAAAAAAAATATTTTTAAAAATTGTGAATGTGCTGTTTCCTTAAAATTATATCCCTCTCTTCTATGACAGTAAAATATTTTATTTTTCCTGTATTTAAATAGGTAATAGTGTCTCCCTGTCAGTCATAATCCAGTATAACCCAATTATAAATTTTCTTTGAAAACTCTTCATTCTTGAGTTTTGAGTTTCAACCCTAAATTAAATAAAATCAAAGTTTCCCAGTATTTTTCACAACTAAAATTATTTTTGAAATTACCTAGAGAACTCTTGGAAAATCATAAATTGGTGTTTTGCAGAAAGGAGGATGCTAGAACAATTTAGGTTGATTGATATGCTCCATATTTCTAAATTAGCTCAAAACTATCTTCAAATCTGTTGAGATACATAATCTTCCCTGGTTAACATGGGAGAAATGTCAAATCAGAAGAGTTGATCATCCTTTCTTGTTTTTTTTTAAGTAAAATGCATTTAATACAAATGTTTTAAAGAGTGTGAACTCCAAAAGGATCCTGGGTTATTGTCAATGCCCTTGCAGTTTGGATAATATTCAGCTGTATAAGAGAAAGGATAATTTGTAGATTTTCTTTTTACAGCAATGCAAATAAATTCCAATTAATGAAACATAAAACCTAATAGGTTATGAATTTTGGATTCTGTTGGGTATTAAGTAATTTTGCATCCTATCTAAAAACCTTATTTTAACATTTATTGATTGTATCTATGTCTGTGTATATGTATGTTTGTGAATGCATATATGTAAATAAACTGAAAGTGCTTTTTGAACTATTGTAACTTCTTGAGTTATAACTTTTTCAGTTTATTTTCTCTTACTAATCAATGAGTTGAATAAAATTGTTCAAATATGGTTAGTTTATATATGTATAATAGTCATGGCTTCTTTGCAATATACATTTTGTTTATTGTGGTAAAATATACATAAAATTTACTGCCTTAACCATTTTGTAGTATACAATACAATAGCATTGTTGTTGTTTAGTTGCTAAGTCATGTCTGACTCTTTTGTTACCCCATGGACTTTAACCCACCAGGCTCCTCTGTCCATGGGGTTTCTCAGGCAAGAACACTGGAGTGGGTTGCCATTTCCTTCTCTGGGGAATCTTCTTGACCCAGGGATTGAATCCTCATCTCTCGCATGGGCAGGAAGATTCTTTACCTCTGAGCCACCTGGGAAGCCCCATTAAATATATTCAAAATGTTTGTATAGTCATTACAAGCATCTAGTTCCAGAAATTTTTCATCTGCAAAAGGAAATCTTCTGAAAATAGTACCTTAACACAGTAAATATTTATTGAGAATTTTGTGTTTTATTTATTTATTGGCCAAGCACTATTGTAGATGTTGGGATACAGATGAATAAAACAAACCAAAACTCCAACTCTTATGTGGTTTACAGTTTAACAGAGGAGAAGTTAAACCAGAGAAAACTATGCAGTATTTTAGACAGAGATAAGTGCTAAAGAGGTGTGGAAAAGGCACTTTTCAAGTGCCAAAATTAGGAGGTTGCAATGAAAAGGCTTCACTGAGAAAGTGACATTTGAGGAAATATCAAAAAACAAAGGGTATAAACCATGTGAATATTGAGGGTGGATGAAGCCTTCTAGCCAAAAGCAAAATGAAGGGCAAAGGCCTGCACTGAAAAAGTTCACTGGTGCATTAAGAAACCGCAAAATATTAGTATGAAAGGAATTATCAAGGAGGAGATAGTAGGAGACAATTTCAGAGTATAATGGCATATTAGATTATAAGTGTAAATCATTTGTTTTCAATCTGATTTAGATGGGAAACCATTGGGGGACTCTCTAAACAGAGAAATGATGTGGTGTGACACATTTTTAAATAATTGTCTTGAAAGTTGTGTTGTAAAGAAGTCAAGTGAAACAAGGTCAATTTGAGACTAAAGTGAAGCTAAGATGTCGATTTGAAGACTATTTTAGTAATCTTGGTCAAATATAGTGGTGTCATAGAGTAGCAGAAGAAAGGTGAAGGAAATCAGCCTCCTTTAGATATACTTTGAAGGTAGAGTCAAGAGGACTTGGTGGGACATCAATGTGGATTTGTGTAAGAACTAAAGTACTTGGTTTCTGTGACTGTGGTTTTTAGTCTGTCTGCCCTCTCATGGAGAAGGATAAGAGGCTTATGGGAGCTTCCTGATGGGAGAGACTGACTAAGGGGGAGACTGGGTCTAGTTCTTATGGGTTGAAACATGCTCAGTAAATCTTTAATCCAATTTTCTGTTGACTGGGTGGAGCTGTGTTCCCTCCCTGTTATTTCAGTTCAGTTCAGTTGCTCAGTCATGTCCGACTCTTTGCGACCCTATGAATTGCAGCACACCAGGCCTCCCTGTCCATCACCAACTCCCAGAGTTCACTCAGACTCACGTCCATCGAGTCAGTGATGCCATCCAGCCATCTCATCCTCTGTCAGCCCCTTCTCCTCCTGCCCCTAATCCCTCCCAGCATCAGAGTCTTTTCCAATGAGTCAACTCTTTGCATGAGGTGGTCAAAGTACTGGAGTTTCAGCTTTAGCGTCATTCCTTCCAAAGAACACCCAGGGCTGATCTCCTTCAGAATGGACTGGTTGGATCTCCTTGCAGTCCAAAGGACTCTCAAGAGTCTTCTCCAACACCACAGTTCAAAAGCAGCAATTCTTCGGCACTCAGCCTTCTTCACAGTCCAACTCTCACATCCATACATGACCACAGGAAAACCATAGCCTTGANGTTCACGTATTGCTGAAGCCTGGCTTGGAGAATTTTGAGCATTACTTTACTAGCGTATGAGATGAGTGCAATTGTGTGGTAGTTTGAGCATTCTTTGGCATTGCCTTTCTTTGGGATTGGAATGAAAACTGACTTTTCCCAGTCCTGTGGCCACTGCTGAGTTTTCCCAATTTGCTGGCATATTGACTGCAGCACTTTCACAGCATCATCTTTCAGGATTTGAAATAGCTCAACTGGAATGACATCACCTCTACTAGCTTTGTTCTTAGTGATGCTTCCTAAGGCCCACTTGACTTCACATTCCAGGATGTCTGGCTCTAGATGAGTGATCACACCATTGTGATTATCTGGGTCATGAAGATCTTTTTTGTACAGTTTTTCTGTGTATTCTTGCCACCTCTTCTTAATATCTTCTGCTTCTGTTAGGTCCATACCATTTCTGTCCTTTATCGAGCCCCTCTTTGCATGAAATATTCCCTTGGTATCTCTAATTTTCTTGAAGAGATCTCTAGTCTTTCCCATTCTGTTGTTTTCCTCAATTTCTTTGCATTGATTGCTGAAGAAGGCTTTCTTACCTCTTCTTGCTATTCTTTGGAACTCTGCATTCAGATGCTTATATCTTTCCTTTTCTCCTTTGCTTTTTGCTTCTCTTCTTTTCACAGCTATTTGTAAGGCCTCCCCAGAAAGCCAATTTGCTTTTTTGTATTTCTTTTCCATGGGGATGGTCTTGAACCCTGTGTCCTGTACAGTGTCACGAACCTCATTCCATAGTTCATCAGGCACTCTATCAGACCTAGGCCCTTAAATGTATTTCTCACTTCCACTGTGTAATCATAAGGGATTTGATTTAGGTCATACCTGAATGGTCTAGCAGTTTTCCCTGCTCTCTTCAATTTAAGTCTTAATTTGCTAATAAAGAGTTCATGATCTGAGCCACAGTCAGCTCCTGGTCTTGTTTTTGTTGACTGTATAGAGCTTCTTCGTCTTTGGCTACAAAGAATATAATCAATCTGATTTTGATGTTGACCATCTGGTGATGTCCATGTGTAGAGTCTTCTCTTGTGTTGTTGGAAGAGGGTGTTTGTTATAACCAGTGACTTTTCCTGACAAAACTCTATTAGTCTTTGCCCTACTTCATTCTGCATTCCAAGGCCAAATTTGCCTGTTACTCCAGGTGTTTCTTGACTTCCTACTTTTGCATTCCAGTCCCCTATAATGAAAACGACATCTTTTTTGGGTGTTAGTTCTAAAAGGTCTTGTAGGTCTTCATAGAACCGTTTAACTTCAGCTTCTTCAGCGTTAATGGTTGGGGTATAGACTTGGATTACTGTGATATGGACTCTTTTGTTGACCACGATGGCTACTCCATTTCTTCTAAGGGATTCCTGCCTGCAGTAGTAGATATAATGGTCATCTGAGTTAAATTCACCCATTCCAGTCCATTTTAGTTCACTGATTCCTAGAATGTTGTCGTTCACTCTTGCCATCTCTTGTTTGAACACTTCCAATTTGCCTTGATTCATGGACCTGACATTCCAGGTTCCTATGCAATATTGCTCTTTACAGCATTGGACCTTGCTTCTATCACCAGTCACATCTACTGCTGGGTATTGTTTTTGCTTTGGCTCCATCCCTTCATTCTCTCTGGATTTATTTCTCCACTGATCTCCAGTAGCATATTGGGCGTCTACTGACCTGGGGAGTTACTCTTTCAGTATTCTATCATTTTGCCTCTTCATATTGTTCATGGGGTTCTCAAGGCAAGGATACTGAAGTGGTTTGCCATTCCCTTCTCCAGTGGACTACTATAATGGAGGTAATGAAGATAGTTACCTCCCAACTCTGCAGCAGGCCACCACCAACCCATGCCTCCACTGGAGGCTCCTTGACACTCCGGGTCAAGTCTGGGTCAGTCTCTTGTGGGGTCACTGCTCCTTTCTCCTGAGTTCTGGTGTGCACAAGGTTCTGTTTGTGCCCTCCAAGAGCCTATTTCCCAGTCCTGTGTCGGTTCTGGCAGCCCTGTGGTGGGGTTAGTGGCGACCTCCTCCAAGAGGGCTTATGCCACACCCAAGTCTGCCGCACCCAGAGCCCCTGCCCCTGTGGCAGTCCACTGCTGACCCAGTCCTCCACAGGAGATGCTCCAACACATTTCTGTCTCAGTCTCTGTGGGGTCTCTGGGTCCTAGTACATACAAGGTTTGTTTGAGTCCTCTGAGCATTTGGCGGGAATGGAGTTTGATCTTAACTCAAATTCACCCTTCCTACTGTCTTGCTGGGGTTTCTCCTTTGCCCTTGAATGTGGGGTATCTCCTCAAAGTCACTCCAGTGCTGCGCGGCTGCCACTCCAGTGCCATGCCAAAGCAGCACTGATTCTGGAGCTCAGTCTGCCTCAAAGAGACCTTGGACTCTGCCCTCTACCCTATGAATTAAAGACATTCCCTACCCAGGCCAGTATGTGCAGGCCCAGTCCCAGCAGACTGAGCTCTGGACCTTCCCTCCCATGCTGAGGACGGGGTTGTGGGGGAGGTGTCCCACCTTCCCATGCTGAAGACTACAGGGGACTCTCTGTTCTCTGTGTGCATCTCTCCCCTTCATGGTCTTGAGCCTTAGGAAGCATCACTATGAGGAAAGCTAGTGGAAGTGATGGAATTCCTGTTGAGGTATTTCAAATCCTAAAAGATGATGCTATGAAAGTGTTGCACTCAGTATGCCAGCAAAGTTGGGAAACTCCGCAGTGGCAACAAGACTGGAAAAGGTCAGTTTTCATTCCAATCCCAAAGAAAGGCAATGCCAAAGAATGCTCAAACTACTGTACAATTGCACTCATCTCACACACTAGTAAAGTAATGCTCAAATTCTCTAAGTCAGTCTTCAACAGTATGTGAACTGTGAACTTTCAGATATTCAAGCTGGATTTAGAAAAGGCAGAGGAACCAGAGATCAAATTGCCAACATCTGCTGGATCATCGAAAAAGCAAGAGAGTTCCAGAAAAACATCGATTTCTGCTTTCTTGACTATGCCAAAGCCTTTGTGTGGATCACAACAAACTGGAAAATTCTGAAAGAGATGGGAATACCAGACCACCTGATATGCCTCTTGAGAAATCTGTATGTAGGTCAGGATGCAACAGTTAGAACTGGACATGGAACAACAGACTGGCTCCAAATAGGGAACGGAGTGTGTCAAGGCTGTATATTGTCACCTTATTTAACTTATATGCAGAGTACATCATGAGAAATGCTGGGTGGGAAGAAGCACGAGCTGGAGTCAAGATTGCTGGGAGAAATATCAGTAACCTCAGATATGCAGATGATACCACCCTTATGGCAGAAAGTGAAGACCTAAAGAGCCTCTCAATGAAAGTGAAAGAGGAGAGTGAAAACGTTGGCTTAAAGCTCAACATTCAGAAAACGAAGAGCATGGCATCTGGTCCCATCATTTCATGGCAAATAGATGGGGAAACAGTTGAAACAGTGTCAGACTTTATTTTGGGGGGCTTCAAAATCACTGCAGATGGTGATTGCAGCCATGAAATTAAAAGATGCTTACTCCTTGGAAGGAAAGTTATGACCAACCTAGATAGCATATTAAAAAGCAGAGACATTACTTTGCCAACAAAGGGAAGGTTTATGTCATCAATAGTGTGTATCAGAAGACAATGGAATAGTATCTTCATAGTGCAGAGGGAAAGTATCTTTGAAATTGGATTTCTTTGTCCAAAGTATTTTTAAGGTATTTTACACAGACACAATAATCCAGCCCACCACTAAGACAGAATAAAATAAGACCTCTCTTAAAAAGGAAACAAATTGGCAGTATCCTTTAAACTTAGAATCACCTTTAAGTGAAAAAGAAGCTATGATTTAAATCACTAGGATCTAAGGCATTTCTGTTTATCTAGGCACCATGCTGTGAATTATTTCCCTTCACTGCTAAGAGAAGCTAAGCATTTAGAATATTTATAACATAGGGTGTTAGGCAGATTCATGTCTTCCCACTGATCAAGTTAAAATGAGTCTTAAGACAAAGAAATTTTTCTGTTGGATTGAAAGTAAATTTCCTATGCTATTGTTATTGCCCTTTAATTTCCATGCTAAGAATTCTCTACATTTTATTTTTATTACCTATTTCAGTGTAAACTTTTATGCTTGTTAAAATCATGGAACATTTAGAAAGGTATGGGAAGTAAGAATGTGTGATTAGTTTTTAAGATAATATTATTGATTCATAATTATACTTATTGTATATTTCAGATTTAACTGAATGTCAAAAACAAAATACATTTAAATGTATGTGTAGTGAAAAAGATTTTTTATCAGAACTATCCTTTTCACCTCACATCAAGAAGATTCCAATATGATTTATATTTTTTAGAACAATAAGTCAGAATTTTCTATTGTCTTTCAGAAAGAAGCATAAATAAAATGAATGCATTTCTAAAATGTTTATCTTTTAATCTCCCCACAAATTGTCATAGATAAGATTAAATTGTATAGATGCACAAAAAATAACCCCAGGCAGAAGGAATGGTATTCTACAAACAGAAGTGAGCAAAATATCTTAAAATGTGTTAAAAATAACTTAAAGGATTCTAAAAATAATAACAAATACGTGGTTACTTCACATGGTTTGGGATGAGAAGTGGGGATTCAAAGAAAGGTTAAAACTTAAGGTTCTTTTCTTCAGGAAAGGGATTGATATTATGATTTACTTTAGAATATGTTACAAAATATTAATAAAAATATTAGTTATTAGTAATTATTTAACAAAAATGACATATATGTGTCTATATACTTTGTGTATATTCAAAATATATCTTAATGAAATTAAAAAAAATTCCCACATACAACTGTTTAATGTGTTTTTCATGTATGTGTATATGTATGTAGCCCACCAGGCTTCTCTAACCATGGAATTCTCCAGGCAAAAATACTAGAGTGGGTTGCCATTCCCTTTTCCAGAGGATCTTCCCAATTCAGGGATCAAACCCAGGTTTCTTGCATTGCAGACAGATTCTCTGTGGTCTGAGCCACCAGGGAAGCCCATGTATATGTTATTAGGAAACAAACACACTAAATTCATGCTAGTGGTTGTCTCTGATGGGAGTCCTAAAAGAACTGGATTTAGATTAGGCATAAGGAGAATGCTTCCCCTTATACAGCAGAGCCTAAAGGCATCTTGTTATATTAGAAGGACATGGTCAAGTGCAGTGAAATGGCTCATTTCTCCGCCTATGAGTGATTTAATAAAAGGCAAGAAGAGAAAGAGAGGAAAGCAAAAAGACATCAGACTTGTGTTTCTGGAATTTTCATCTCCATGTTTCCATTGTTTGTTGAGGGTAGCATCTAGGAATGTTAGATATGTTGAGGACAGGTTACACTATTCCAGGTTTATCTTTCAGTTCCCCAGTAGAAGGAGCTCTCAAAAGTTGCATAGTACCAACTTGAAGCATGGTCATAATAAAGTGAATATGGTAGATCCTTTGGCTGGGCTGAAGCTGACCTTGATGTTTCTCCTTCCTAATTCCTATATGGTGTGAATCTTAACTTATGAACTATGGGGCTGCCATAACAAGCTCAGGTGATTCCAAAGCTGAGGCTGAGTAGAGGATTTGGCAGCTGGTGGAATGTAAAATGTGGCAGTTTGGAAAACAGTTTGCAATTTGTAAAAAAGCTACACATGAGTACTGTATCACCCAACTATTAGCTATTTACTCTAAGTAAATGAAAAATTCAACCACAAAAATATTTGTGTATGAGTGTTTGTAGCAACTTCATTTATAATAATAGAACTAAGTATCCATTAATCAATGAATGGATAAACAAATAGTGATATATTCATATTTATCAAGGACAAGGAACAAATTATTAGTACATCCAACCATTTAACGAATCTCAAAATAATTGTGAAGAATGAAACAGTAGGCAAAAAAGAATGGATAGTATGTTATTCAATTTATATAAAACTGTAGAAATTGGAAACAAATATAGAAAGAAAATAAATATTTTCCTGGGGAATGGGTGCAATATGTGATGAAGGAAGGCTTATGAAAGGACAAAAGAAACTTTGAAGATAATGGTAATGTTTATTATTTCAGTTGTTGTGATCGTTACTTGGGTTTGTACAAATGTCGCAACCTATCAAATTGTACAGTTAAATATGTAAAGTTTATTGTACATCAATTATATCTCAAGAAAGCTGCAAAAAATATTTAAAATGTGCTAAGCCTTTAACAAAGGGTGACAAGTTTTGTGTTCCACATGTACTGTTGATACATGGGTTCCAGTTCACTATGAGAATATATACCTGTTCTGTCCTTTTTCTAGAGTTATTTCACTTGAGTGAATATAGATATAATCACAATGTGTATACTACCTGTATTTTAAAAGACAGTGTGGTGTAATTATGCTAATGAAAAAAATGGAAAATAGGTAAATCATATTAATCCTGTATCAAGTGGCAACAACCAGTGTTGACAAGTATCTGAAGTGGCTACTCTCACCAGTGCCAATGGTAATAACTTACTGGAAAATATTATGACCATGCTGATCACAATTCTAGAACTTTATGTTGCTGACTGACATTTGTAATTAGATTCATGAGATAATTAAGAATTTCATTGTAATTAAAATACATTAATGCTCATAGTAGTTTTGTGCACACTAGTAAAATGCTGGGGAAAACTATGTAAAAGTAAAACAATCATTTAGATGGCATTTTTGATAAATTATATGTGCAATAGCGTAATATGCAAGCAGAAAAAATAATATTTTAGAAATATATAGTCCTTGTCCACTTGAAGATTGTCTTCTAACACTAGTAAATAGCATACATAAAAATACATTTTCAGATTTATTTGCAGTTGCAAAATTTAGATATATTCATTTATACGAATAATAAAGTAATTAAATTAATTATGTTACATTCAGAACATGAAATGCAACCAAAAGTAATGAGTATAAGTAATGTAAAAGTATATCTTTTACATTCATACTGATTTGCAAAGGTGACTGCGACATAATCAGTAATACACGAACACATTGACATTCAGACAAAAAGAAATATTGCTCTCAATATATTATGTCTGATGCTACTATGCTATTTTATAAGTGTGTTTGAATGTGTGAAAGAGACAGGAAGAAGGGGCATATACTCACAGAAGATTATGCTATACATTTTTAATAACATTATCTGGGGGATTCGATGGGATTGTCAAAGTTTGGCAAAGTGTACTATGAAATTTCACTTTTAACTTCATATCTGTTAAGTTTTGAAACTAAAGTGCTTGTATTATTTGTAATTTAAAACATAGGGAAATAATTGGAAAAGAATATACTAGTCATCCTATTTGGCTTCATGAAAATTTACTAAATAGAGCAAAGTGTATTATATAACATCATTTCTGAAATATATTATATATGTGTGTCTATTAGTCAGCTTTCTCTAGTTTTCATGATATAGTAACAAACTTTCCATTAGTAACATTTGTTTTCTGTGACTCTATTCAAGATGGTTTTTACCTCAGGACCCAGTATACAAAAATAAGCTTCTATTTGTGATCAGCCATTCTCATGGCAGAAGAATAATACCAAAAAGTCTGGCAGAAACAGGTGATGTTTCTTCAAGCATTTCTCAGAACCAGAACAAATCTTTACTGCACACAAGTTATTGGCCGACGGAGGTAAAAGACGGCAGTGAGGGAAGGAAGTGATCTGTGACCCTGTACTGTGCCATGCTTATTTGCTCAGTAGTGTCCAATTCTTTGCCACCCTATGGACTGTAGCCCTCCAGGCTCCTCTGCCAATGGGGGATTGCACTGTAAGTAACAAGACTGTGAGTGGAAAAGTAGAATCGTCTTATTGAAGGATGGACAGAAAAAATGTTTCAAACAATAAAACAATATACCACATTTAACAAATTGTATATATATATGAAAAATGTTAGCACAGGTTTTCTATCCCTTGTTGTTCAGTTGCTCAGCTGTGTCTGACTTTTGTGACCCCATGGACTATAGAAGGCCAGGCTTCCCTGTCCTTCATTATCTCCCAGAGCTTGATCAAACCCGTGTCTATTGAGTCGGTGATCCCATCCAACCATCTTATCCTCAGTCACCCCCTTCTCCTCCTGCCTTCAATCTTTACCAGCATCAGTCTTTTCCAGTGAGTTGGCTCTTTGCATCAGGTGGCCAGAGTACTGGAGCCTCAGCTTCAGCATCAGTCCTTCCAATGAGTATTCAGGACTGATTTCCTTTAGGATGGACTGGTTGGATCTCCTTGCGGTCCAAGGTAATCTCAAGTGTCTTCCCCAAGCCACAGTTTGAAAGCATCAGTTCTTTGGTGCTCAGCCTTCGTTATGATCCATCTCTCACATCCATACATGACTGCTGGAAAAGCCATAACTTTGACTATACAGACCTTTGTTAGCAAAGTATTGTCTCTGCTTTTTAATACACAGTCTAGGATTGTCATAGCTTTTCTTCCAAGGAGCAAGCAGTGCTTAGTTTCATGGCTGCAGTCACCATTCACAGTGAGTTTGGAGCTCATGAAAATAAAGTCTATTATTGTTTCCCCATCTATTTGCCATAAAGGGATGGGACCTTAGGTCATAAAATAGGAAGTTTCAGCTTTTCATTCTGTTCATCTTTATTTGTTAAAAATCTCCTACCATTAGCGTGAATTAATTTGAGGATAAGTCATTTTCCCTGACTACCCTAATGAAAATACAAATTTCCCATGTACATTGCACCTTTATTTCTCTTTTTTAGCATTTATGCCACATGACATTCTGTTTGCTTATTTGTTTTAGCTATTGGTTTGTTTATTTCTATATCTTTCCAGCTAGAATTTAAGCTGCATGAGTGTCGAGAATTTCTGTTTTGTTCAATGATCTATCAAGAATACTTTTTCGGCACCTAATAGACATTCAATACATATTTTCTAGGTTAAAAAAATAGCAATAAATGCAATTTAAAAATTGTTATAATCAGTAGGGAGGAAAACTGTTTTGTATCTTGGATTGATTCAAGTCAGGGAGTGATTGTGAAATAAATAATACTATTTTTTCTCTTTCAGTTTGCATTTCAAAGTACAGAACAAACTTCCTTATACAAATCTATTCCCATGTACCCACACCCTACCCCTACCTTTTCTCTCTCTGTCTCTGTGATTACTCAGAGGGTTACTCTTCTCTTAAGGTTGGTTGCCAAGTGATATGTCTCTGCAAGCTTTGTTTTTCCTCTCTCTCTCCTTTCCCTCCTCTCACTTCACTTGTTTGCTTTCCTTTGTGTTTCTGTGTCAGGGAACAGCATCCTGTAGGCAGGTCCTTCCCCAAAGGGAGGGAGTCGTAAGGAGACATCATAGCTCAGTCTCCTTGTCCTCACTTCTGAGAAGTAATCTTGTTGATGCATAGAAACACAATTATTTTTATGGCTGTCTTGTATCCTGTGATGTGCCTTAACTCATTTTTTAGTTCTAGGATTTTTTTTTTTTGGGGGGGGAGGTACATTCCTTGAAATTTTCTATGTAAACAATCATGACACCTGCAAATAGGGGTGCTTTTATTTCTTTATTTCTGATCTATATGCCTTATTAAGGGAAAAAAAACATTTCTTGCATATTGTACTAGATAAAAGAATTGGATGTGAATTAGCAACTGAACAACAATACTGGTATGACAAAATTAAGATGTGTTCCCTTCTCTTTTATATTCTAGAAGAGGCTTTATATTACCGGGGTTAATTCTTCTTTAAAAATGTGTTAGAATTCTCCATTGAATTCATCTGAGCCTGGATATTTCTTTTTTGGGGTATTTCAAAATTATAAAATGATTTTGTAATAAGTATTGGGCTATTAAATGATCAATTTCATGTTTGATAACTTATGCTAGTTTGTGTTATTTGAGGAATTCTTGTAAGTTGTCAAATCTATGTGTGTAGAGTTGTTCATATTTTTGTTGTTTAATTACTAAGTCATGTCTGTTTCTTTGTGACCCCATGGACTATATATATTCTCCAGGCAAGAATATTGGAGTGGGTTTCCATTTCCTTCTCTGGGGGATCTTCCCAAACAGGGGATCGAACCAAGGGTCTCTAACCAAGGTCTCTGCCTTCTCCCCACATTTCACAGTTTTCCTATGTTTATTTTGTACATAATTTAAGGATTTTTGTTGTACAGAGAGGGAGCAATAGGTAAAGTGCTTCTACTCTGTCTTCTTGGAAGCAGAAGTAAAAATGAGATTCTATTAAAAAATAAAAAAACTTTTCTATAAATTTCAATATTTCCCTGCCTTTATCTGTGCTGTTTTTTATGCTTGAGATACATACCCTGCCATTCCTATCTGGAACACTGGCAAACTCTGTCATTCTTCATGACACAGCTCAAGAATTTCTATTTTGTTAAATCTCTAACCTCTGTTTCCCTGACTGCAGTCACTTCTACAGTATATCACTATCTAAATGTAGTTTACTTAACTCCTTATTTACTTCTTTTACTGAAGGGGTCATGCTTTTCTCATATTATATGGGGGGAAAAAAGTGCCTGATAACACTGTAAGAAAGCTAATGTATTTTAAATGAGTTAATGGATATAAGCTAAAGGTAATAGCAGGTTTTAATTGGACATAAAGACTACATATTTCTTTCGGAACATAGTTGAAACAATGGAGGCAATACATAAGCATGAGGAGGTAAGGTGAGGTGAAGTCGCTCAGTTGTGTCCGACTCTTTGCGACCCCGTGGACTGTAACCTACTAGGCTTCTCCGTCCAAGGGATTCTCCAGGCAAGAATACTGGAGTGGATTGCCATTTCCTTCTCCAGGGGATCTTCCCGACCCAGGGATCGAACCTGGATCTCCCACATTGGAGGCAGACGCTTTAACCTCTAAGCCACCAGGGAAGCCCAGAGACATAAATAGCTAATAGTTCAGTTTCATTTTATTGCTAATAAGTAGCTTCCTGAAAGATACAAAATAAGAGATATGGAAAATAAAGATACCTTTTATGTAAAATGAAATATAACAATCCAGATTTTTCCACATCTGTACTAGTATTTCTACAAACTGTTTTATTTATTAGGAATATGCACTTTAAGATCTCAGTTAAATATAAAATTTCAACTGGAAATATTAATAGAAAATTTTGAAAAGGGATGTTGTTACTGTTGTTTAGTCACTAAGTTGTGTTCAGCTCTTTTGTAACCCCGTGGACTGTAGCCTGCCAGGCTCTTCTGTCCATGGAATTCCCCAGGCAAGGATACTGGAGTAGGTTGTATTTCATTTTCTAGGGGATTTTGCCGACCCAGGGATCAAACCTGAGTCTCCTGCATTGGTGGTCAGATTCTTTACCATCTGAGCCACTTAGAAAGCCTTGAAAAGAGATGAAACATTAATTGGCATAACCTTTAATGATGAATTATCATTTGCCTAGACATTAAACAAATATATATTTATACTAATCATATATTATTCTATTGTGCATCTAGAAGAATATCAATAGCAGCAGTAAAATATTAAACTAATATTCATTTGTCTAGCTGTTGGTGAATGACAATTTGTGCTGATTTTGGAGGACATGAAGGTTATTTAAATGATAGAATTTTTTAAAGCAGTCTAATTATCATCAGTGAAATGGAAAAGCTTAAGGCTCTGTGTTTTTCTGAATCTTCCAAGTGATGCACTCATGTTTGCACACCATTTAATTAGACCACATTGAAAATGCTCACTGAAAGTACTTCAGTACTTTATAAATATGAGTTAATGATCTTGAGATAGGGAAATTATCCTGGATTATGTGGGAAGGACCAATGTAATTACAATGGATCTTTTAAAAGGGAGAAAAAGGGTCAAAGTCAGAAAAAGGAGGTATGTCAACCAAACTAGAGGTTTAAAGGATGCCTTTGGAAGATGGAGGGAAGGGGATAGGAGCCAGGGTGGGCTCAAGGAACTAGAAAAGAGGGGGAAAAAAATATTCTCTAGAAGAAATGCAGCCCTAACACCACCTTGATTTTAGACTTTTGACTTCCAGAACTGTTAGAGAGACATTTGTATTTTTAAAATCATTATGTTTTTGTTTATTTGTTGTAACAGTAAGAAAAATCTGATACAGATCTTAGCACTTGGAAGTCACCTGTTACTGTAACAACTACTTAAGTGAAGTTGGCTTTGAAATTGGGCATTGGGCAAAGGCTTGAATAATTTTAATGAGTATGGTATAAAAAAGCCTATGTTGCCTTGAACTATGATAGTAGAATTATGCATGTTAAACACTGTCCATAAGGACTTAGGATGAACTGAGAACTTGGTGACAAAACCTGTATTGCTTTGAGACTACCTCAACCATCCTAAGCAAACTGTTGATTAAAAAAAAAAAATACACCACCTAAGAGTTGTGTGAGTTCAGTTTTATTTGGGGCTTAATGAAGACTATAGGCTTGGAGACAGACTCTTCAATAGTTTTGAGGAAATGCCTACAGAGGTGAGAGGAGGGAGATCAGTATATATATGATTTTGGTGAATGCAGTATGTGCAATCAAGCATCCATCTCATTGGAAGGTTATTCCTAGTCGTGAGGAGCAAATGTCTCCATTAATAATTTTAGTGTTTTTCTATGTATGTGAAAGAAATTGGGTATGAGAAATTATTAGATATGAGAAGGAAATTAAGTATGCAAGAAATTGGGTCCATAAAGTGTTTTTCTGAAACTAACTATCTGAAGGTCTCTTCTGATGAGCACAGAATGCCTCATTCCTGGTCTCCTCCCTGAACTCCTTTCAGGATGTGTTGAGGGTCAGTAACTATAGTGGCTAGTGACCAAACCCTTGTTGAGCTGGATTGCGAGTGACATTCTTTTGTTGACAAGAGTTGATAGAAATATTGCTGTTGAAAACACTGCTGGTGAGAACATATTTAAGATAGCTGTTTAAAAGTCTGTAACTGTTAAGTCCAGTGTTTCTGAATTCCTCATTCTGAATTCCTCAGGGATAGTTTCTCTCACTTCATTTTGTTCCTTTAAGTGGGCCATACTTTCTTATTTATTTGTATGTTGTGATTTTTAAAAAATCTAGATATTTAAATACCATAATGTAGTAGCACTGGAAATCAGATTCTCCACTTTTTCTAAGATTTGCTGCTATTGTGATTATTGAAAGCTATAATAATCCATTTGTTGAATGATTTTTTACTATTTTCAGAGATTGTATTCCTTGCATGTTTTGGTCACTGAAGTGTGTTCAGAGCTTATGTTCAGCTACTGTTTTTGACAGATTCCTTGAATGCCAGGAACTAAAACAACAAACAAAATCTCCCTCTACACCCAGTCTTTGCAGATTAGTTCTGTGCTAGAGTGTTCCTTTAATACCTAGGTTACACAGAGCTTATGTAAAAGTTTTACACTGAGCCTATGTAAAAGCCCAAGAAAAAAGCTTAGGGTTATCTCAGATGTTTTGGAGCATGCATCTTGCACTGGACATGCACGTGGCTTTATGAATTTCTTCATATTAGTGTGCTTTTGAATACCTTGCTTTCCCAAATAACTCCCTGTTTCTTCTCCTAGGCAGCAAGTGATCTATTGTGTCTCAGCTGTAATCTTTTGCTGCAGAGTGTGTCCATTTTTGAGTGGTTTTGAGCAAT
Source organism: Redunca redunca (assembly GCA_006410935.1). Lineage (NCBI taxonomy): Eukaryota > Metazoa > Chordata > Mammalia > Artiodactyla > Bovidae > Redunca > Redunca redunca. The sequence continues at coordinate 959,886 of SJYQ01000603.1, read as the reverse complement.
TTCCCTACTTTCCAGGCTTGAGTTAGTTCTTCAGATGAGACATAGGCTAGTGCCTTGTGTCAGTCCTTCATGTAGCTCCTGACAGGTTAAAACAGATATAAGCAGTAATATAAGAGTCAGGATGGCTTGCTCCCACCACAGCAGGGATTAAGATCTCACACTGGATATGTAAGATTTCCATTGTCCAGACTGCTGCCGAGCCAGGGAGGTGGTGGGGGAAGGGCAAATAAAAGCACCACAAAGTTTTCCTACCATTTAAAGCTGTTTTTTCTTAATTTAACATTTGTTTGGCTGCTGTAAACCTTTGATTGTCTTCCAGAGTTCTAATGAAGTTGGTTCCAGTAGTTGATCTGTTAGGGGACAGGAGTTCTAATTCACTGTTTTTTTCTTTTCTTTTTTTAAAATTGGAGGCTAATTACTTTACAATATCGTGGTGGTTTTTGCCATACATTCACATGAGTCAGCCATGGGTATACATGTGTTCCCCATCCTGACCCTCCCTCCCACTTCCCTCCCATCCCATCCCTCAGGGTCATCCCAGTGCACCAGCCCTGAGCACCCTGCCTCATGCATCAAACCTGGACTGGTGATCTATTTCACATATGATAATATACATGTTTCAATGCTATTCTCTCAAATCATCCCACCCTCGCCTTCTCCCACAGAGTCTAGCAGTCTGTTTTTTACATCTCTTTTGCTGTCTCACATATAGGGTCATCATTACCATCTTTCTAAATTCCATATATATGCATTAATATACTGTATCAGTGTTTTTCTTTCTGACTTGCTTCACTCTGTATAATAGGCTCCAGTTTCATCCACCTCATTAGAACTAATTCAAATATATTCTTTTTAATGGCTGAGTAATAGTCCATTGTGTATATGTACCACAGCTTTCTTATCCATTCATCTGCTGATGGACATCTAGGTTGCTTCCATGTCCTGGCTATTATAAACAGTGCTGTGATGAACATTGGGGTATACATGTCTCTTTCAACTCTGGTTTCCTCGGTGTCTATGCCCAGCAGTGGGATTGCTGGGTAGTATGGCAGTTCTATTTCCAGTTTTTTAAGGAATCGCCACACTGTTCTCCATAGTGGCTGTACTAGTTTGCATTCCCACCAACAGTGTAAGAGGGTTCCTTTTTCTCTGCACCCTCTCCAGCATTTATTGTTTGTAGACTTTTGGATAGCAGCCATTCTGACCGGCATGAGATGGTACCTCATTGTGGTCTTGATTTGCATTTCTCTGATAATGAGTGATGTTGAGCATCTTTTCATGTGTTTGTTAGCCATCCATATGTCTTCTTTGGAAAAATGTCTGTTTAGTTCTTTGGCCCATTTTTTGATTGGGTTGTTTATTTTTCTGGAATTGAGCTGCAGGAGTTGCTTGTATATTTTTGAGATTAGTTCTTGTCAGTTGCTTCATTTGGTATTATTTTATCCCATTCTGAAGGCTGTCTTTTCACCTTGCTTATGGTTTCCTTCTTTGTGCAAAAGCTTTTAATTTTAATTAGATCTCATTTGTTTATTTTTGCTTTTATTTCCATTACTCTGGGAGGTGAGTCATAGAGGATCCTTCTTTGATTTATGTCAGAGAGTGTTTTGCCTACGTTTTCCTCTAGGAGTTTTATAGTTTCTGGTCTTATGTTTAGATCTTTAATCCATTTTGAGTTTATTTTTGTGTATGGTGTTAGAAAGTGTTCTAGTTTCATTCTTTTACAAGTGGTTTATCAGTTTTCCCAGCACCACTTGTTAAAGTGTCTTTTCTCCATTGTATATTCTTGCCTCCTTTGTCAAAGATAAAGTGTCCATAGGTACGTGGGTTTATCTCTGGGCTTTCTGTTTTGTTCCATTGATCTATATTTCTGTCTTTGTGCCAGTACCATACTGTCTTGATGACTGTGGCTTTGTAGTATTGCCTGAAGTCAGGCAGGTTGATTTCTCCAGTTCCATTCTTCTTTCTCAAGACTGTTTTGGCTACTTGAGGCTTTTGTAATTCCATACAAATTGTGAAATTATTTGTTCTATCACACTTCACATTTTAGTATAGAGAAAGTTACCGTGGGGTCTTCCTGGATGGCTCAGTGGTTAATAATCCAAATGATCCCCACGCCAATGCTGGAAATGCAGGTTCGATTCCTGGGTGAGGAAGATCCCCTGGAGAAGGAAATGGTAACCCACCCCAGTATTCTTGCCTGGGAAATTCCATGGACAGAGAAGCCTATTGGGCTACAGTTCATGGGGTCACAAGAAAGTTGGGCACCACTCAGTGACTAAACAACAACAGCAACAAACAACAAAAACATTACCCTGATGATTAAGGGTGTTTTTCTAGAAATTTTGTTTTATGTATTTATGTCTTATTATCCATTTGACTTAGCTTTAATGTATGATGCAAAGTTTGGATCAAAGTTTGATCTTTTGCATATGGATATTCTATTGTTCCAGTATGGTTACAGCAGACAGGTAGCTAGATATGAGCAGAGAAATGCAGGCAAGGGCCAGGTGGCAAGAAATCACACATGTTGTAAATATTGGGGATCCATGGGCAAAGAAAAGCAAGAATCTCTAGATTTACAGGAAACTACACAGTTTGGGTGATAAGTGTCCTGGAGGCAGACAAAGAAACATGGGAAAAGGTGGGAACCTCCAGCATTGGAATGTGACCTGTTGCTCATTATGCTCTCATTACAAGAACATTAGCCTTGAAGATAAGAAGTGCCCATCATGCACCTTTGCCATGCCACTCTGATCTAAGCTAAACAAGGACGAAAATCCCTCCTTCCCTTGGGAAGATGGAGCTAGGTTGAAAATCAAGGAATATAACTCCCAAACCCCTCCTTCCCCAGTGAATATTCTGCCCCTTCATTTGTATACCCTTCATAACCAGGAGATAGTGGAGGACAGAGGAGCCTGGTATGCTATAGTCCTAGAGGTCTCAAAGAGTTTCAGATAAGACTGAACAACAACAACATAACCAGCTTGTCAAAGAAACCCAGGGCAGCAGCTACTGACCTGTCTGCCCGTCTTTCCCTCTGAGAGCATTGTTTTTGTTAGGTTTTTTTTTTTTGTTGCTAAGTCATGTCTGACTCTTTTGTGATCCCATGAACTGTAGCCTGCCAGACTCCTCTGTCCATGGGATTTTCCAGGCAAGAATACTGGAATGGGTTGTCATTTCCTTCTCCAGAGGATCTTCCTAACCCAGGGATTGAACCCACATCTCCTGCATTGCAAGTGGACTCTATAGCTGAGCCTCCAGGGAAGCTTCTGAGAGCGTATTCTTGCTGAAATAAATTTTCATTTTAGTTTCTTAACCTCCCTGTTTCATCTTCAAATTCTTTCCATGATGAGGTAAGATCCTTAAATTCTCTGAGAATAGTACCATTTGTTGAAAAAAAAAAAAAAAAACCCTATACTTTCTCTACTGAGAAAATTGAGTGAAAAGTAGAGATTTCTCACTTGCCACATTCCTCAATACATAGATATCCTCTCATATTTTCAACACTGCCCACAAGAGTGGCACACTTATTGCAGCTGATGACCCTACACCGACACATCGTTGTCACTGAGAGTTCATAGTCTACATTAGAGGATTTTCTTGTTATCGTACATTCTGTGGGTTTAGACCAATTTATGATATGTATATGGCAACCCACTCCAGTATTCTTGCCTAGAGAATTCCATGGACAGAGGAGCCCAGTAGGCTATAGTCCATGGGGTGGCAAAGAGTCGGACATGACTAAGTGACTGTCACTCACATTCACCATTACAGAGTCATTCCACTGCCCTAAAAACCCTTTCCTTTTTCAAAGTAGCCACAAAATAAGTATTGTGATCCTTTAAGAATATAAAAATTGGTAGGGGGAGGGGATTTGGATATTTACTTTTTAAAGCATTTGAAACTTGTGTGTATAGTGAAAACCAGAATAAAAATCTTCTTCAATGTTCATACTTTAGGGAGAAATGTGTTCTTATATGTAAATTTCCAGAGTCAGACAACTCCCTACGCTTTGCCATTTCTCACAATCATCTGCTACTTGTACTATCTCGTTAGTCTCCCAGCTAGTCTTCCTGTTTCCATTCATTACAATCTATAGTTTTCTCCATGACAGCATCTACAGAAATCCTTTCAAAATGTCATTGAGATCATGTTACCCTCTCTAAACTACTTCAGTGACCTTCCTTTTCACTTACAGTAAAATCCAGTGGCTTTACAATAGCCATTAAAAGGCTTTACATGTTCTGGCTTTCAAATTTTCTGACTATGTCTCCTACCACTTTCCTTTTCTTGGTTGCTCTGGTTCAGTTGTTCAGTTTCTGTTTCAGGTGTTTGTTGGATATAACATTAACAATGCCACATCAAGGTCTTTGCGTTTGCTATGCTTCTTCCTTGGAATGCTTTTTACCCAGATATTTCTTGCCCTATGATTACACATGTTTTTTTCAAATACTGCCTCACCTGAGGCCATATCTGACTACACAGTTCAAGATATACCTTTCTCCATTTATTTAACCCTGTTTGCTTCTTTCTGTTTTCTGTGTTGCAGTATTTACTCCCTGTATTGCTTTATTTATATTTATTTTTTATTGTATGTCTCCCCGCAGCTAGAGTATATGTTGTATGATAGTAGGGATGGTATTTTGTTTACTGCTATATCCCTGGTCCTTAGAATAATGTCTGACATAGAGAGGCTTTAAATATGTTACTTATTTATTGAAGTATACTTAATTTACAATGTTGTGTTAGTTTCAAGTGTATAGCAAAGTGATTCAGTTATACATATATGTATTATATTCATTATATATATGTAAAATAGAGTTGAAGTTTATATAATCAGAGAAAAGTTAATGAAGCCCCTTCTTTGTAATTATAGTTAAATCTCTTTAAAGCAAAAAAAAAATACACCAACTAAAAAAGATTCTCCTATTTTCTGTGTTTTTCTACAGTTACGTCTGAAGCTTAGAAGTAGTCATATGTCAAAACTAGGAGGATACTACACTGTTACACATTTCAGTGTGATGTTAATTAAAGTGGGCATAATATACACCATTTTCCTATTCAAACTGTTGACTCTAGCTGTCTCTGTACTAAACCATACAAAGATAAATTTTAAAATTCAGCTAGACACAAACAAAAATAGTAAGAAGCAGACACAGTTTTGTCCTTTATTTTTAAGTATCATTTTCCTCACCATCTACATCAACCTATTATCTTTTTTTGTTGGCCAGGATGTTGTCTTATTCTCATTTCTGCATACATGTTCCTATATAGCAAATTCCTTATTCCTCTGTGCCTGGAAGAGTATTTTGCATTTTAATATTTCAGTAGACAGATATTTTGTTTTTAAATCTACAAATAGATTTCTGTGGTACACAGATTTGATGTATGATGAAGCCAATAAAGAACTGCCTCAGCATGTACAATATATCAATAGCCTCATGACACTTAGATAGATTAAGTCAAATTAATACCAAAATAGACTATGATATATTGGTTTTTCAATAGTAGTTCATCTTCTTATAAATAGGAACTCCACTATTCAGTGTAGATAATATTTAGCACCGTTTCAGTTTGCAAATTCAAGTGACATATAGATGAAGCCTATGATANAGCCTATGATAATACCTGGAAGAGAAAACTGAATCATATTACCTGTTTTATGACAGTGGACCTGTTTAAGAAACATCAACATAAGCGGTTAAAAAGCTATTAGAAATTTTCTTTTGCTGAAGTGATAAAATTTCTGCTTTTAAGTTTGAGATATAAAAGTCCAAAGTTCAATTTTCAGCAGAAATTAATTTTTCGCATTCTGGCATCAAGAATACACTTAGTCTTGTATCTATCTGTGATAAGAGGGAAAGCCACAAAACAAAGACAAGCTCTAGAATAATTTAAAAGATTTGGTCTCTGATCTCCCAAATACTTGAGAGGACAAAAATAGAAATACTTTTATGAAAAACCCTGTCATATTTAGAAAAAAATTACTTCCACTTTATCATTTAGGTACCTTCAGGAACAACTAATATAAGACTGTTTTCATAAACTTAAAATTGTTGTCTAAAATAACTAACAGTAGATTCAGTGTTTGCCAACAAAGGTCCATCTAGTCAAGGCTATGGTTTTTCCAGTAGTCATCTATGGATGTTGAGAGTTGGACTATAAAGAAAGCTCAGCACTGAAGAATTGGTGCTTTTAAACTGTGGTTTTAAAGAAGACTCTTGAGAGTCCCTTGGACTGCAAGGAGATCCAACCAGTCCATCCTAAAGGAAATCAGTCCTGAATATTCATTGGAAGGACTGATGTTGAAGCTGAAACTCCAATACTTTGGCCACCTGATGCAAAGAACTGACTCGTTTAAAAAGACCTTGATGCTGAGAAAGATTGAAGGTGGGAGGAGAAGGGGATGACAGAGGATGAGATGGTTAGATGGCATCACCGGCTTGATGGACATGAGTCTGAGTAAACTCCAGGAGTTGGTGATGGACAGGGAGGCCTGGTGTGCTGCAGTCCATGGGGTCACAGTTAGACATGATTGAGCGACTGAAATGAACTGACCTGAACTAAAATTCAGTGTCTCTCACTCTTTTCCTCAGTAACAATTTTGGTTCTTTCTCTTTCCATATGTTGGTTTCAAAGTGAGATTGTTATTAAGATCAGGGAGTCAGCTCCAAGCTTCAGATTAATTCATTACAATGAAAGAAAATGGACAAAAGGTAATTTAAGGATTATTTCTAGAAGATAAAGGGAGTAATTGTCACAGTTTTCCAGAAGACCTTTTTTCACATCCCATTGGTCCTCATTGGCTCCATTCCTAACACAGTTCTGTTTAGCATTGGAGATTAGCATCCTTCATCCTGAAGATTCTGCTTTACTCAGTTCCAAATCCATTAATAAATCAGAAGCCCATCTTTTCTAGCAAATAAAATTTGGAATATTAGATGAATGCACTATGTGTTTAGTATATGTTGTTTTTGGACTCACTTGCTATAGTGGTTGGAAGCAAATTCAGGCCTATAAACTCGAACTTCCTCAGCTCCATCTCTGCATACCATACACTTTGCTAGTTGTTCTGAATAAATCAACAAGTCTTTTAAACCTGTGTTTCCAGTTAAAAATAGAAAGAAGTAGTTTGCAATGGGATATACAATGTACTCTTGCCTTCTTGTGCTTTCTTTGCCCAGTTAACAATGCTATGTTCTACAATATAATGAAGAAGAAAAAAACAGGAAATTGTAACTTTTCTATTTTTTGTAGTGCTGCTTTGATAATTAAAGAGAATTTTTCTACAGTGCTAACATTACCAGAGGTTTTGGCTATAGGTGATCTCAAAGTTCCATCTGTTGATGCTACTTGCAACATATTTTTTGCTAATTGTTCTAACCACTTAATGTTTGAGGGGCAGCAGTCATTGGTTATGCAAAAACAGAGGAAGAATGCCTAGGGAGAGTAGGAAAGCTAAGAAAGAATGCCCTGTTACAATTGATATATTTCTGTTTTTAATATCACATTTTTAAAGTTAATTATTTCCACTTTGTTAAGGACAAGTAAGTTGGGGTTATAACTCTAATGCTAGAAGGAGAAGAAATGCTCCACATGGCTCTCAGACCACAGTACTATACTCCAGCTTAATACTCTACTTACATCATATTTATTACAGTGACACTGTTCCTATTGCTAATGGTTATTCTTTTTTCTGTGATAACTTATGATTTCTTCTCTAAGTCCTATCAAATTGCTCAGGGCTCTATCTGCCTAGCTTTTGCTAGGTTTCTTCTTACTGGAGACTGTTGTCATTTAGTCACCAAGTTGTTTTCAACTCTTTTGCAACGCCATGGACTATAGCCCGCCAAGCTCCTTGGTCCATAAGATTTCCTAAGCAAGAATACTGGAGTGAGTTGCCATTTCCTAGTCTACGGGGTCTTCCCAATGACCTAGGGATCAAATCTGTCCCTCCTGCCTTGCAGGTGGATTCTTTACTGCTGAGCCAGCTGGGAAGCCACAGGAGACTGCACCTTATAGCAAACTGTGGTCTTGCCTTACTCTGAATAGATAAATAGCATTCTAGTATCCAGGAAGCAAACCCTGTCACCATGCTTTCAGTCTCCTAACACTCTTTTTTTGTGTTCCTACTAATTAAGGAAATTTTAGGGATATAGACATCGTTAAGCAGGTCAAAATGTCTTCATAATTGTAGATTCTGGGAATTATACATATCAAATGATGCCTGTAAAGTGAAGATAGAGTAATTTCTCGGAAATATCTATTCTTAATTCTACCCCCTTCCTTGCTGGTCCAAAGTTTAAGTCACAGACTAGTTTGTGGCTGAGATTCTATTGTATGTGTTGTATGTATTTAAAATAGTTCCATGCATTTGCAGGGTTTTAAATGTAGGTACTAGGTCTAATGTACCTAATTGTTGCTGCTGCTGCTAAGTCGCTTCAGTCGTGTCCGACTCTGTGCGACCCCATAGACGGCAGCCCATCAGGCTCCCCCGTCCCTGGGATTCTCCAGGCAAGAACACTGGAGTGGGTTGCCATTTCCTTCTCCTAGTTGAGAAATTGGATAAAGTCACAGTCAGCTCTAATAACTTCCTTTTTTTTTTTTTTTTGGTCAAAATCACAAATATAATCTTACCAGTGTATCTACATTCTCCAGGAGCTTTGATACTACTTTTGATTTGGTGGATTTAAGATGTTATCAGCTACAATTCAAATAAATCCTAAAATTTAGTAGTTTATCCTTCTGAAGTCTCTTTTCTTTCTCATGTTATATCCCCAAAAATGTGTTCAGTGTGCAGCCATGCATGAAGCAATTAAAAAATCCAGGCTCTTTCCATTCTATTGTGCTGCCATTCATATATGGTCATGGATAATTCTAGTTAGAGAAGAGAGTTCATAACATCCACATGTTTCTTTCCTTTCTGGCCTAGATGTGCCATACTTACGTCCCTCATATATTTTTGGGAAGAATATAGTCCCAGGAGAAATAAAGGCTTAGTTCTTGATGGGGCAGCCTCTTTCCAGAAACTAATCTCTTCTATGAAGACATGACATGACATCTGTGTGTGCTCAGTCATGTCCAACTCTTTGCAACTCCATGAACCTGTAGCCTGCTAGGCTCCTGTGTCCACAAAATTTTCCAGGCAGGGATACTGGAGTGGGGTGTCATTTCCAAATCCAGGAGATCTTCTTGACCCAGAGATCCAACCTGCATCTCTTGTGTCTCCTTTGTTGGTAAGTGTATCCTTTACCACTGAACCACCTGGGAAGCCCCTCTCCTATGAAAGGGGAACACAAATTGTTAACAGGACTGGTAATTACTTGGTCAATTTTCATTCCAGTCCCAAAGAAAGGCAATACCAAAGAATGCTCAAACTACTGCACAATTGCACTCATCTCACATGCTAGTAAAGTAATGCTCAAAATTCTCCAAACCACACTTCAATAATACTTGAACCATGAACTACCAGATGTTCAAGATGGATTTAGAAAAGGCAGAGGAACCAGGGATCAAATTGTCAACATCCGCTGGATCATTGAGAAACCAAGAGAATTCCAGAAAAACATCTATTTCTGCTTCATTGACTATGCCAAAACCTTTGACTGTGTGGATCACAGTAAACTGTGGAAAATTCTTCAAGAAATGGGAATATCAGACCACTTGACCTGTCTCTTGAGAAATATGTAGGCAGGTCAGGAATCAGCAGTTAGAACTGGACATGGAACAAAAGACTGGTTCCAAATCAGGAAAGGAATACATCAAGGCTGTATATTGTCACCTGCTTATTTAACTTATATGCAGAGTACATCATGGGAAATGCTGTGATGGATGAAGCACAAGATGGAATCAAGATTGCTGGGAGAAAAATCAGTAACTTCAGACATGCAGATGATACCACCCTTATGGCAGAAAGTGAAGAAGAATGAAAGAGCCTCTTGATGAAAGTGAAAGAGGAGAGTGAAAAAGTTGGCTTAAAGCTCAACATTCAGAAAACTGAGATCATGGCATCTGGTCCCATCACTTCATGGCAAATAGGTGGGGGAAATATTGGAAACAGTGTCAGACTTTATTTTTTTGGGCTCCAAAATCACTTGCAGCCATGAAATTTAAAGATGCTTACTCCTTGGAAGGAAAGTTATGACCAACCTAGACAGCATATTCAAAAGCAGAGATATTACTTTGCCAACAAAGGTCTGTCTAGTCAAGGCTATGGTTTTTCCAGTGGTCATGTAGAGATGTGAGAGTTGGACTATAAGAAAGTTGAGTGCCGAAGAATTGATGCTTTTGAAGTGTGGTGTTTGAGAAGACTCTTGAGAGTCTCTTGGACAGCAAGGAGATCCAGCCAGTGCATCCTAAAGGAGATCAGTCCTGGGTGTTCTTTGGAAGGGCTGATGTTGAAGCTGAAACTCCAATACTTCAGCCTCCTGATGTGAAGAGCTGACTCATTGAAAAGACCCTGACGCTGGGAAAGATTGAAGGCGGGAGGAGAAGGGGATGACAGAGGGTGAGATGGTTGGATGGCATCACCAAGTCAATGGACATGAATTTGAGTAAACTCCAGGTGTTGGTGATAAACAGGGAGGCCTGGCATGCTGCAGTCCATGGGGTCGCAAGGAGTCAGACACAACTGAGTGACTGAACTGAACTGAAATGAATTACTTGCTTAACAATAACATCATTAACCAGAGAGACTGCCTTAATAATCATTCTAGAAAAACAAAAACACTCATCTTGGTAAATACTTTGTAACCCGGAAGGAGCACTTGGTCATTTCAGATTCTGTTGCAAATCAAAGAATAAAAAGATGCTGGGAAAAATCTATTTTGCTTGACAATCTACCCTAAAACAAATTCAGACTTTTAGTCATGCTGGCAATTTGAGGTAGTCCAGTGAAACCTCCCACAAAAATTATTATAAAATTTTTAAAAATTGTTTTAAACAAATTCAGCTCTTTGAAATACCAAAACACTAAATAAAGCTGGCAGAAACTATAGGAGGGGTTCCTTTGAAAAAAACTGTGAGAAGTAAGATTTACAAGTGCTTGACTTTTCTTTTTTGTCTCAGAATGCATCTCCTATAAACAGGTGCCAGAGAGCCTCATGAGGTGTAACTTCCACCTGTATATAATATAAATTAAACATGCAGAAGAAAATTACTCCACTTATCCTTTTATTCACTTAGCTCCAAGTTCACTGTTGCCTATTCTACAAAAATAGATGTGGATCCTCTGAATAGCATTTTCCTTTTCCAATATTGTTAGTGGAAGGTGCTGGGGAGACATTGACGGAGTGAGGAGTTGTACTTTGTAATTCTGGTTTGTTCCCAGGCAGCTCCTACAGCTTTATGCATCTTCCCCTGACTCAACTCTAGTTCCTGCAACCTGGATGCCTCCTCTGGTGTCCACCTCTCACAAAACACAGCAGCAGCAGTCAGCATTTACCTGAGCATCTCTCTCTCAGGCAAGTTTGTAGCAGAGTGATTTCAAGGAAGAAACTCTCCTTAAGAAGCCTACCCTGGCATTTTAGAGGGTGGATTTATAGTAGATGCATCTCTCCAGTAAATTCTTCACCTCAGCCCTGTAACCTCTTTCTTGGACTGTGGATGCTAAGAAATGTATTCTGCACCTGTGACATTTTTACACACTATCTGTAGGAAAGGGAGACAGGGGTTGGAAAAAGTCACTCAAAGCAGCCACTAAGTAATTTGTAACTTTATGTTTCCAGAGTTATTTTGAAAAGTAATGCTGTTGGGAGATTTTTGAAAAGACGGCGTATAGGTTAAGTTAAAATGGAAAGATTTTTAGAACAAGCCTCTGAAATGGGTGGGGTTAAGTTCATAAATTTCCTTGTTTTTAAGATTATGTTTAAGGAAAGTATATAAAGTGAAATTTTAGAATTTATTTCCTGCGAAGTAACTCAGAAGAAATGATATATTCTCTCTGTTTTAACAAAAAAAAGGTGGTGATAATACTTGATTAGTTGTTAAGTTGGATTAGAATCAAATACCTTCAGAAAGGGGCTTCCTTCCCAGGTAGCTCAGTGGATAAAGAATATGCCTGCAATACAGGAGATGCAGGAGACTTAATTTCGATACCTCGGTTGGGAAGATTGCCTGGAGGAGGGCACGGCAACCCACTCAAGTATTCTTGCCTGGCGAATCCCATGGACAGAGGAGCCTGGCCGGTGCAGTCCATAGAGTGAGTTGCCAAGCATCAGAGATGACTGAAGTGACTGAAAACACATGCATACACACACCTTTAGTAAAATCCATTAAAATGTGCTCACCTCTTCTCATCTCTTTTCATTTGCAGTGATATAATATTAGTGATGTTCTGTTAGTGTTGGGGGTAGGGATGCAAGTGAAAATATCGTATAGGTATGCTTATATTATATAGGCATATTATATATATAGGTAGGTATATAATGGTGTGTGTGTATATATATATATAAAGATAATAGTATATAGGTGTATGTTATATAACTATATATATATATATATATGTATATAGGTATACTGTTAAAGTGCTGCACTCAGTATGTCAGCAAATTTGAAAATTCATCAGTGGCCACAGGTCTGTAAAAGGTCAGTTTTCATTCCAGTCCCTAAGAATGGCAAAGCCAAAGACTGTTCAAACTACCATACAGTTGCGCTCATTTCACATGCTAGGAAGGTAATGTTCAAAATCCTTTAAGCTAGGTTTCATTCAGCAAGATATGAACCTAGAACTTCCAGATGTACAAGGTAGGTTTAGAAAAGGCAGAGGAACCAGAGATTAAATTGCCAACATTCGGTGGATCATAGAAAAAGTGAAGGAATTCTAGAAAAACATCTACTTCTGCTTCATGGACTATGCTAAAGCCTTTAACTATGTGGATCACAAGAAACTGTGGAAAATTCTTAAAGAAACAGGAATACCAGACCACCTTACCTATTTCCTGAGAAACCTGTAGGCAGGTCAAGAAGCAAGAGTAGAATCAGACATGGAACAATGGACTGGTTCAAGATTGGGAAAAGAGTACATCAAGACTGTATATTGTCTCCCTGCTTTTTTAACTTACATGCAGAGGCTGGTGGTGGTTTAGTTCACTAAGTCATGTCCGACTCTTGCTACTCCATGGACTGTAGCCTACTATGCTCCTCTGCCCATGATATCACCCAGACAAGAATACTGGAGTATTTCCTTCATCATCTGAAATGCCAGGCTGGATGAATCACAAGCTGGAAAAAAGATTTCCAGGAGAAATATCAACAACCTTAGATGCAGATGACACCACCCTAATGGCAGAAAGTGAAGAGGAGCCTCGTAATGAAGGTGAAGGAAGAGAGTGAAAAAGCTGGCTTAAAATTCAACATTCAAAAAACTAAGATCATGGTATCCAGTCCCATCATTTCATGGCAAACATGGGGAAAAATGGAAACAGTGACATATTTTATTTTCTTAGGCTCCAAATTCACTGCAGACAGTAATTGTAGCCATGAAATTAAAAGATGATTGCTCTTTTGGAGAAAGACAGTGGCAAAACTAGACAGAGTGTTAAAAAGCAGAGACATCATTTTGCCAACAAAGGTCTATCTAGTCAAAGCTATCGTTTTTCCAGTAGTCACATATGGATGTGAAAGTTGGATCATAAAGTCGGCTGAGCACCGAAGAACTGATGCTTTCGAATTATGGTTTTGGAGAAGACTCTTGAGAGTCCCTTAGACAGCAAGGGGACCAAACCAGTCAATCCTAAAGGAAATTCACCCTGAGTATTCATTGGAAGGACTGACACTGAAGTTCCGATACTTAGGCCACCTGATGTGAAGAGCGGACTTATTGGCAAAGACCCTGATGTTGGGAAAATTAAACAGCAAGTGATAGAGGATGAAGAAGGGGGTGACAGAGGATGACATGGTTGGATAGTTCCACCAACTCAATGGACATCAGTTTGAGAAAACTCCTGAAGACAGTGAAGGACAGGAAAGCTTGGCATGCTGCAATCCGTGGGGTCACAAAGAGTCGGACACGACTTAGTGACTGAACCACAACAACAACAATGCTTATATTAATTTTTTCTTAGTAGGTGAGACTTCTTTGAATTCTGCAGCATTTGAGTCTTTAGAGACTCTGAAGAATATTTACCTGTGCAGCATAAAAACCCAGGGGAAAAAATTTGATTGTCCGTTCATAGCTGTTAGATGTCTTAGGAGTATTTTCAGAAAGTGGAATAAAGCTCATTATATCTAATTTTGCTCACATGTGCCTTCCTTTCTATTTTCTCTGCAGCTAGAATATATAGAAAACCTTGGGATATGAAGTTAGTCTGTTTGAATGGAAATTCTCTTTTTTTCTATACAACTATTAGAGCCACTAAATGAAACATTGTACTTAATAAAAATAATAATGCTTGGGGATCCTTAGACAGTTTTAGGATCAAATTATAACTAAAATTTTATTTTTGTTTAACTTTAAAATTTCTAATTATTTTGTTGACTTAGCAAATATTGTATATTTCTAAAAATAATGTTTTGGTTTCTAAGAGGTTTGTAACAATAAGTTTTATTTCAAAAGGTAAAGAACATGTATACTGGCTTGAGCAAGTAAGTACTTCTAAAGTGGACAGTGATAGCCAAGTTTCTCACTCTTAGAGAAAGCCACAGGCTAGAATGAGCTGTATGGAGCTCAATTCAGTTCAGTCGCTCAGTCGTGTCCAACTCTTTGCGACCCCATGAACCACAGCACGCCAGGTCTCCCTGTCCATCTCCAACTCCCAGAGTCCACCCAAACCCATGTCCATTGAGTTGATGATGCCATCCAACCATCTCATCCTCTGTCGTCCCCTTCTCCTCCTGCCCTCAATCTTTCCCAGCATCAGGGTCTTTTCCAATGAGTCAGCTCTTCACATCAGGTGGCCAAAGTATTGGAGTTTCAGCTTCAACATCAGTCCTTCCAATGAACACTCAGGATTGATCTCCTTTAGGATGGACTGGTTGGATCTCTTTGCAATCCAAGGGACTCTCAAGAGTCTTTTCTAACACCACAGTTCAAAGCATCAATTCTTCGGTGCTCAGCTTTCTTTACAATCCAACTCTCACATCCATACATGATCACTGGAAAAACCATAGCCTTGACTAAACGGACCTTTGTTGGCAAAGTCTCTGCTTTTTAATATGCTATCTATGTTGGTCATAAATTTCCTTACAAGGAGTAAGCATCTTTTAATTTCATGACTGCAATCACCATCTGCAGTGATTTTGCAGCCCAGAAAAATAAAATCAGCCACTGTTTCTCCATCTATCTGCCATGAAGTGATGGAGCCAGATGCCATGATCTTAGTTTTCTGAATGTTGAGCTTTAAGCCAAATTTTCACTCTCCTCTTTGACTTTCATCAAGAGGCCTTTTAGTTCCTCTTCACTTTCTGCCATAAGGGTGGTGTCATCTGCATATCTGAGGTTATTGATATTTCTCCCGGCAATCTTGATTCTAGCTTGTGCTTCCTCCAGCCCAGCGTTTCTCATGATGTACTGTGCATAGAAGTTAAATAAGCAGGGTGACAATATACAGCCTTGACGTACTCCTTTTCCTATCTGGAACCATTCTGTTGTTCCATGTTCAGTTTTAACTGTTGCTTCCTGACATGCATAGATTAGTGTTAGAAATATCAGTATGAACTCAACATTTAACTTAATACAGATGTATAGATATAGAAGTTGTCCCTCAGTATCCATGGAGGATTGGTTCCAGGAGCCCCCCATGGATACCAAAATTTGTGGATATTCAGTTCAGTTCGGTTGCTCATCATGTCCAACTCCATGTGACCCCATGGACTGCAGCACGCCAGGCTTCCCTGTCCATCACCAATTTCTAAAGCTTGCTCAAACTCATGTCCATCATGTCGGCCGGTGATGCCATTCAACCATCTCATCCTCTGTTGTCCCCTTCTGCTACTGCCTTCAATCTTTCCCAGCATCAAGGTCTTTTCTAATAGTCAGTTCTTCGCATCAAGTGGCCAATGTATTGGAGCTTCCCCTTCAACATCAGTCCTTCAAATGAATATTCTGGACTGATCTCCTTTAGGACGGACTGGTTGGATCTCCTTGCTGTCCAAGGGACTCTCAAGAGTCTTCTCCAACAACACAGTTCCAAAGCATCAATTCTTCAGCACTCAGCTTTCTTTATGATCCAACTCTCACATCCATACAAGACTACCGGTAAAACCTTAGCTTTGACTAGATGGACCTTTGTCTGTAAAGTAATGTCTCTGCTTTTAATATGCTGTCTAGGTTGGTCATAGCCTTTCATCTAAGGAACAAGCAGCTTTTAATTTTATGGTTGCAGTCACTATCTGCAGTGATTTTGGAGAAAAGAAAATAAAGTCTGTCACTGTTTCTATTGTTTTCCCATTTATTTACCATGAAGTGATGGGACGGACGCCATGATCATTGTTTTTTGAATGCTGAGTTTTAAACCATCTTATTCACTCTCCTCTTTCACTTTCATCATGAGGCTCCTTAGTTTCTCTTCGCTTTATACCATAAGGGTGGTGTCATATGCCTATCTGATGTTATTGGTATTTCTCCCAGCAATCTTGATTCCAGCTTGTGCTTCATCCAGCCTGGCATTTTGCATGATGTATTCTGCATGTAAGCTAAATAAGCAGGGTGACAATATACAGCCTTGACATACTCCTTTCCCATTTTGGAACCAGTCTGTTGTTCCATGTGCAGTTCTAACTATTACTTCTTGACCTCATACAGATTTCTCAGGAGGCAGGTCAGGTGGTCTAGTATTCTCCCAACTCTTGAAGAGTTTTCCAAAGATTGTTGTGATCCACACAGTCAAAGGCTTTAGTGTAGTCAATGAAGTGGAAATAGATGTTTTTCTGGGATTCTTTTTCTATGATCCAACAGATGTTGGCAATTTGACCTCTGGTTTCTCTGCCTTTTCTAAATCCAGCTTCAGCATCTGGAAGTTCTGTTGAAGCCTGGCTTGGAGAATTTTGAGCATTACTTTGCTAGCGTGTGAGATGAGTGCAATTGTGCAGTAGTCTGAACATTCTTTGGCATTGCCTTTCTTTGGGCCTGGAATGAAAACTGACCTTTTCCAGTCCTGTGGCCACTGCTGAGTTTCCCAAATTTGCTGGCATATTGAGTGAAGTACTTCACAGCATCAGCATCATCTTTTAGGAAATAGCTTTTTGAAATAGCTCAACTGGAATTCCATCACCTCCCTAGCTTTGTTTGTAGTGATGCTTCCTAAGGCCCACTTGACTTTGTACTCTAGGGTGTCTGGCCCTAGGTGAATGATTACACCATTGTGAAATCTGGGTTGTGAAGATCTTTTTTGTATATTTCTTCTGTGTATTCTTGCCACCTCTTCTTAATATCTTCTGCTTATATTAGGTCCAATCTGTTTCTCTTCTTTCTTGTGCCCATCTTTGCAGGCAATGTTCCCTTGATATCTTATTTTTTTGAAGAGATCTGTAGTCTTTCCCATTCAATTGATTTCCTCTATTTCCTTGCATTGATCACTTCAGAAGGTTTTCTTATCTCTCCTTGAGTCCCTTATATTATATATGGTGGTAGTACAATGAATTCAGTCTGCCCTCCATAGGAATCCCTGGATGTAAAACCCATGCATATGGAGGGCAGACTCTAATTACAGATACATATGGATATATTTTCCAGCTCAGAGGGCTTAGAAGCAGTGACAGAAAAGTTGTAGTGAGCATACCAGTACTGAGATTGTGGTTTTCTCTGACAAAGGGAATCAGGACTCCTTGGATAAATGATGGATTCTAGTGATGGAGTAGAGAAAATACAAGATAAAGCTACAGCATCTCGTCCTACCAGAAATTAGCAAAGTGCTAAAAAAAGATGTGGGCAGTGCGGCTTGGAACATGTCAAACGGACTCAGGAGTCAACTCAAAAGAGTTGTTAATGATCTTATTGCTTAAATTCTGGAATGATTTTAGCAATAAAATAAATAATATAGTGTCAGACTATAATTCAAAGTACAAAATAAATATATGTGAATAATACTGATATAACCAAATGGTCAAGTTATAAGAGACCAAATTATAAGAGAAGAGACAAACATTTCCTATAGAATTTCAAATAATTCATATGGTTACTTCCCTTGTTCATGTAGCTCAATCCCCTCATCTCTGCTCCTTCCTGAGTATTGGCCATTTTGGTGACTTGCTTCCAAATTGTGAAATTATTTGTTCTAGTTCTGTGAAAAATACCGTTGGTAGCTTGATAGGGATTGCATTGAATCTATAGATTGCTTTGGGAAGTATACTCTTTTTCACTATATTGATTCTTCCAATCCATGAACATGGCATATGTCTCCATCTATTTGTGTCCTCTTTGATTTCTTTCACCAGTGTTTTATAGTCTTCTATATATAGGTCTTTTGTTTCTTTAGGTAGACATATTCCTAAGTATTTTATTCTTTTCATAACAATGGTGAATGGAATTGTTTCTTTAATTCTCTTTCTGTTTTCTTATTGTTAGTGTATAGGAATGAAAGGATTTCTGTGTGTTCATTTTATATCCTGCAAATTTACTGTATTCATTGATTAGCTCTAGTAATTATCTGGTGGAGTCTTTAGGGTTTTCTATGTAGAGAATCATGTCATCTGAGAATAGTGAGAGTTTCACTTCTTCTTTAAGTGAAAAGAATTTAAAACAGAGCATTCTAAGCTGTAGGAACCTGGAATGTTAGGTCCATGAATCAAGGCAAATTGGAAGTGGTCAAATAGGAGATGGCAAGAGTGAATGTCAACATTCGAGGAAACAGTGAACTAAGATGGACTGGAATGGGTGAATTTAACTCAGACGACCATGATGCCCACTACTGTGGACAGAAATCCCTTAGAAGAAATGGAGTAGCCATCATAGTCAACAAAAGATTCCAAACAGTGCTAGGCTGCAATCTCAAAAACAACAGAATGAATTCTGTTTGTTTCCAAGGCAAACCATTCAATATCACAGTAATCCAAGTCTATGCCCTGGCCAGTAACGCTGAAGAAGCTGAAGTTGAATTGTTCTATGAAGACTTACAGAGAAGACAATGGCAACCCACTCCAGTACTCTTGCCTGGAAAATCCCTTGGGCAGAGGAGCCTGGTGGGCTACCGTCTATGGGGTTGCACAGAGTCGGACATGACTGAAGCGACTTAGCATCAGCAGCAGTGTCATGAAGACTTACAAGACCTTTAAGAACTAAGACCCAAAAAAGATGTCCATTTCATTATAGGGGACTGGAATGCAAAAGTAGGGTCAAGAAACACCTGGAGTAACAGGCAAATTTGGCCTTGGAGTATAGAATGAAGCAGGGCAAAAGCTAACAGAGTTTTGCCAACAGAATGCACTGGTCATAGCAAACACCCTCTTCCAACAACTCAAGAGAAGACTCTACATGTGGATATCACCAGATCATTAACATCGAAAGCAGATGGATTATATTCTTTGCAACCAAAGATGGAGAAGCTCTATACAGTCAGACCGGGAGCTGACAATGGCTCAGATTTTGAACTCCTTATTGCCAAATTCAGACTGAAATTGAAGAAAGTGGAGAAAACCATTAGACCATTCAGGTATGACCTAAATCAACTCCCATACGATTATACAGTGGAAGTGAGAAATAGATTTAAGGGACTATATATGATAGATAGAGTGCCTGGTGAACTATGGACAGAGGTTTGTGACATTGTAAAGGAGACAGGGATCAAGACCATCCCCAAGAAAAAGAAATGCAAAAAAGCAAAATGGCTGTCTGAGGAGGACTTACAAATAATGTGAAATGAAGAGAAGTGAAAAGCAAAGGAGAAAAGGAAAGATATACCCATCTGAATGCAGAGTTCCAAATAATAGTAAGGAGAGATAAGAAAGCCTTCCTCAGTGATCAATGCAAAGAAATAGAGGAAAACAACAGAATAGGAAAGACTAGAGATCTCTTCAAGAAAATTAGAGATACCAAGGGAATATTTCATGCAAAGATATGCTTGATAAAGGACAGAAATGGTCTGGACATGACAGAATCAGAAGATATTAAGAAGAGGTGGCAAGTATACACAGAAAAACTGTACAAAAAAGATCTTCACGACCNAAAAGCAAGAGAGTTCCAGAAAAACATCTATTTCTGCTGTATTGACTATGCCAAAGCCTTTGACTGTATGGATCACAATAAACTGTGGAAAATTCTGAAAGAGATGGGAATACCAGACCACCTGACCTGCCTCTTGAGAAACCTGTATGCAGGTCAGGAAGCAATAGTTAGAACTGGACATGGAACAACAAACTGGTTCCAAAGAGGAAAAGGAGTACGTCAAGGCTGTATATTGTCACCCTGCTTATTTAACTTATATGCAGAGTACATCATGTGAAATGCTGGGCTGGGCAAGCACAAGCTGGAATAAAGATTGTGAGGAGAAATATCAATAACCTCAGATATGCAGATGACACCACCCTTATGGCAGAAAGTGAAGAAGAACTATAGAGCCTCTTGATGAAAGTGAAAGAGGAGAGTGAAAAAGTTAGCTTGAAGCTCAACATTCAGAAAACTGAGATCATGGCATCCAGTCCCATCACTTCATGGCAAATAGATGGGGAAACAGTGGCTGACTTTATTATTTGGGGCTCCAAAATCACTGCAGATGGTGAATGCAGCCATGAGATTAAAAGACATTTACTCTTTGGAAGGAAAGTTATGGCCAACCTAGACAGCATATTAAAAGGCAGAGACATTACTTTGTCAACAAAGTTCTGTCTAGTCAAGGCTGTGGTTTTTCCAGTGTTCATCTGTGGATATGAGAGTTGGACTATAAAGAAAGCTAAGTGCCAAAAAATTGATGTTTTTGAACTGTGGTGTTGGAGAAGTCTCCTGAGAGTCTCTTGGACTGCAAGGAGATCCAACCATTCCATCTTAAAGGAGATCAGTCCTGGGTGTTCATTGGATGGGCTGATGTAAAGTTGAAACTCCAATACTTTGGCCACGTGATGTGAAGATCTGACTCATTTGAAAAGACCCTGATGCTGGGAAAGATTGAAGGCAGGAAGAGAAGGGGATGACAAGGGATGAGATGGCTGGATGGCATTGCTGACTCAGTGGACATGGGTTTGGGTGACTCTGGCAGTTGTAGATGGACAGGAAGTCCTGATGTGCTGCAGTCCATGGGGTCGCAAAGAGTCAGACACAACTGAACGACTGAACTGAACTGAACTCACAGTGGTTAGCATATAGTAAACAATTCAAACTATAAAGCCTACAGTGATTAAATGTTCATGATTCCTTTTTGCCAACCTACACCACTTGGCTTGTACTTATAATTCCATTATTCTACATATAAGTAAGTGATGTTGCTTTCACACCACTCATTGACCCTGGGGGAACTGGTGGGGAATATAAGCTCTCAGGCCTTTCTCTATTTGTTGTTGTTTAGCCACTAAGTCATATCTGATCCTGTGACACCATGGACTGCAGCATGCCAAACTCCTCTGTCCTCCTCTATCTCCTGGAATTTGCTCAAATTCATGTCCATTGAGTTGGTGATTCTATATAACCATCCTATCCTCTGCCATTCCCTTCTCTTTCCTTCAATCTTTCCAAGCATCAGGGTCTTTTCTAAACAGTAGCCTCTTCACATCGGGTGGCCAAAGTATTGGAGTTTCACCATCAGCCTTCTCTATAATGGATGGCAAAACTGTATCAATACTGTTAGGGTGTTTCCTGAAGAGAATCTATAGGTGCTGGTCTTTAGAAGCAATACAGAAAGAAACCAAGAGAAAGGTGATCAGAAATGCAACAGGGGATATGGACAGAGCACCAACATTGTCCTTCCAGTCTTGCAAATAAGTTATCTTCCCTCTTGTTACAGCAAGTGTCCTGGAACACTTTCTATCATTCACCTTTTGTATTTCAACTCAAATGTCACTGTCTCAGGAATACTTTGCCTAATTTTTAGTTTGTGATGATACATATTTAATATCTACTATTTGCTTAGTCAGAGAAGGCAATGGCACCCTACTCCAGTACTCTTGCCTGGAAACTCTCATGGACGGAGGAGCCTGGTACGACTGAGCGACTTCACTTTCACTTTTCACTTTCATGCATTGGAGAGGACATGGCAACCCACTCCAGTGTTCTTGCCTGGAGAATCCCAGGGACGGGGGAGCCTGGTAGGAGGCCATCTATGGGGTCGCACAGAGTCGGACATGACTGAAGCGACTTAGCAGCAGCAGCAGCAGCATTTACTTAGTATTTTCTTCTTCCTCATATTATCTATCAGCATAACCACACCTGCTGCTACTGCTGCTGCTGCTACTAAGTCACTTCAGTTGTGTCTGACACTTTGTGACTCAATGGACTGTAGCCTACCAGGCTCCTCTGTCCATGGGATTCTCCAGGCAAAAATATTGGAATGGGTTCCCATGCCCTCCTACAGGGGGCCTTCCTGACCCAGGAATCAGACCTGTTTGGGAAGCTGAGACAAGCCTGTCCCACTAAAGATATTCTACATTTTCAGAATTTAGTTAAATCCCATCAGAATGAATGCATTTTCAGCTCAATAGCTCAAACATTCATTTAACACGTCTTTATTATTATTATGAATGCTGGCTTTGTGCTGAGCCACAGGTGTATGGAATATATATTTCCTCATATATACAAATATATGAGGAAAATATATATTGGCTTTAATAAAATCTAGTTAATTGGAAAAGATATTAAACAAATGAGACACAGATATTTACTTCAGAATAGTTGATAGATGATTTAAAGGTAAAATATGGCCATAAATGATGCTCAGTTCAGTTCAGTTCAGTCGCTCAGTCGTGTCCGACTTTTTGCGACCCCATGAATTGCAGCATGCCAGGCCTCCCTGTCCATCACCAACTCCCTGTCCATCACTCAAACTCATGTCCATTGAGTCGGTGATGCCATCCAGCCATCTCATCCTCTGTCATCCCCTTCTCCTCCTGTCCCCAATCCCTCCCAGCATCAGTTCTTTTCCAATGAGTCAACTCTTCGCATAGGTGGCCAGAGTACTGGACTTTGAGCTTTAGCATCATTCCTTCCAAAGAACACCCAGGGCCGATCTCCTTTAGAATGGACTGGTTGGATCTCCTTGCAGTCCAAGGGACTCTCAAGAGTCTTCTCCAACACCACAGTTCAAAAGCATCAATTCTTTGGCACTCAGCTTTCTTCATAGTCCAACTTTCACATCCATACATGACCACTGGAAAAACATAGCCATGACTAGATGGACATTTATTGGCAAAGTAATGTCTCTGCTTTTCAATATGCTATCTAGGTTGGTCATAATTTTCCTTCCAAGGAGTAAGGGTCTTTTAATTTCATGGCTGCAGTCACCATCTGCAGTTATTTTGGAGCCCCCCAAAATAAAGTCTGACACTGTTTCTACTTTTTCCCATCTATTTCCCATGAAATGATGGGACCAGATGCCATGATCTTCGTTTTCTGAGCGCTGAGCTTTAAGACAACCTTTTCACTTTCCTCTTTCACTTTCATCAAGAGGCTTTTTAGTTCCTCTTCACTTTCTGCCATAAAGGTGGTGTCATCTGCATATCTGAGGTTATTGATATTTCTCCCGGCAATCTTGATTCTAACTTGTGCTTCTCCAGCCCAGCATTTCTCATGATGTACTCTGCATATAAGTTAAATAAGCAGGGTGACAGTATACAGCCTTGACTTACTCCTTTTCCTACTTGGAACCAGTCTGTTGTTCCATGTCCGGTTCAAACTGTTGCTTCCTGACCTGCATATAGGTTTCTCAAGAAGCAAGTCAGGTGGTCTGTAGTAGATACATAAAATGATATTATGATATAATTTATGTTATGTACAAAACACACAGCTAGAATATATAATTTCAGAGTTTATGATGCAGAAGAGAGTTGTTCAAATTTACATTTTCAGATATATTTTGTTCATATATGGCTTTGGAGAAATCAAAATACTTTATCTACTTTATTATTAATATCCTTCATTCTCAGTTCCAATAGTTATTATTGNTGATTATGCTATCATTTTGTATTGATTTTAGATGTCATTTGAGTGTTAAACCTGTTTTCTCAACTAAATCTGTAATGCTTATGTTTTCTGAACAACTTAGATTCTTTTTCAAGTGAGGAAAAATATCAGTACACTTTCCTCTTTTGTGAGGGAAGATGGTAAATAAAATTCCAAAATGAAAACAGTTCAAAAAATAATAAAGTTCCATAAGGAAACTGAGTATATATAAGACATAGAAGTCAAGCAGTGTATATTTAATGAACAAACACCACTGATAAAATGTCTAAGTAAGTAGATTAAAAGAGCTCATGTAACACATGATTCCTGACTTTAGTATGCATTCCAACAGTTGAAGAGATGATGTCATTGCATCACCAACAAAAACATGACGATACCTATCATTTATTGAACATTTGTTGTTTCAAGTACTATGCTGCTGCTGTTGCTAAGTTGCTTCAGTAGTGTCCAAATCTGTGCAACCCCACAGATGACAGCCCACCAGGCTCCTCTGTCCCTGAGATTCTCCAGGCAAGAGTACTGGAGTGGGTTGCCATTTCCTTCTCCAGTGCATCAAAGTGAAAGTGAAGGTGCTCAGTTGTGTCCAACTCTTCGAGACCCCATGGAGTGTAGCCTACCAGTCTCCTCCATCCATGGGATTTTCCAGGCAAGAGTACTGGAGTGGCTTGCCATTGCCTTTTCCATTCAAGTACTATACTTTACGTGTATTTCTGTTTAATTCAAATAAACCCAGTGAGTTAGGAACTATTTTTATCTAGGTTTTATATCTAATTATAGATATCATATTCTGAATCCTGGCTTAGAGAGCATGACTGATAAGATCTAGCACGAGGAAGATGGCATTTTATAAAGAAAGGATTATGGAAAATGCTTCTATATTATTTCAAAAAATTGAACAATACACAATAAACAATATGCAATACACAAACTTCTAGATGGATTAAGTCACTCAAGGATGTAATGTATTGTTTCGAGAAACTGAAGAAAAAATTGTAATTTGTGAAAAACAGGCTACTTTAAAAATATAATGCAAACAAAGCCCATAAGTAATGAGTAAATTTGATCAAAACCTCTTTTTTATTTCTGAAATTCAAAATACTCTGAATGTAAAAGTAAAATACAAACTACAGAGAATTCCCTCCTCAGTAAAATTTGAGAATTCCCTTCTCAGTAGAGAATTCCCTTCTCAGTAGATCACAGTGTATGATCAGGCCATTTAAGATGGTGTTCTCTTGCTCTCTCTACTGCTGCTGCCGCTGCTAAGTTGCTTCAGTCATGTCCGACT
Organism: Redunca redunca; assembly: GCA_006410935.1. Classification (NCBI taxonomy): domain Eukaryota; kingdom Metazoa; phylum Chordata; class Mammalia; order Artiodactyla; family Bovidae; genus Redunca; species Redunca redunca. The sequence continues at coordinate 934,564 of SJYQ01000603.1, read as the reverse complement.
CTGCGTGACCCCATAGGCAAGAACACTTGAGTGGGGTGCCATTGCCTTCTCTGGCTCTCTGTACATGCCCTGCTAAACCAGTCCCTGCTTCATTCACAAGACTATCCAATCCTCTTAAATATGAAGCTTAATCAGTAACTGCCAATGTGCTTGCTGCCTGTCCCAGCTAGTGATTGTTCTAATCCTGAGGCAACAATGGCTTCACCTGTTAGTTCATTATTAGCTACCCTCTACTATGGTGATTAACCTGGGGGACTGTGAGGAACAATCCCCAGCTGCCGGTTTTCCTGTTAACTGAAGCAACCTGATGTCAACTTCTCTATAAATGGTAGTCTTCTTGTCCCTGGAGTAATGAAGAGTGTTGTCATGTTGCCATACATGGTCAGGTTTTACTCCAACACCTTTGCTTTGGGCATGTAAGATTTCCCTATCCAATAAACCATTGATGTCTCTGTCACTGTCTCTGGGCTTTTTGGTTGAGGCTGGAAAGCTACAAAGTTTGCAGGTCTGTGGGGTAACTCCCAACACACGTGAAGCCAGCGTTCCTTCTACCATGACTAGAAAAGTGAGGCAAACCATAACAGTAGTGTTTAAAACATATAGGCTAGCTGTGACACCGAAAAAGATGTGTACTAAAGTTTCAGAGAGGAAAGAGCTTTCCTTTGGTGAGATAACCATAGCCAACTATTTTCTTTCTTGGGGAAAATTTCCAGTTCTTAGTTTAAATCACAGATTAGCTTTTGTTTAGGGACTTAACTGAGGGGAAGATAAGCCAACATATTTCTAAGAGCATTCTAGGTTGTATGAAGGATGAGAATCTAGATGGAACTCATATACATGGCTAGTTTTACCCCCAAAGTGTGGTGTCTCAGAGTTTAAAGCGAGAATCTAAAGAGGTATGCTCAAAATCTCTGACATGCAGAACTGAACATTCCACTGTCTTTTTGGTCTGAGGGAACAGGTTTCCTAGGCTATAAATTAAAAGTTTTTAGTGGAGCATATCAAAGGAATAAGCAAGATCCAGAAATAGATTAAATTTCCTAAAAAATGAACCCTTGCTCCCCACCTAGTTCAATCCCGAATTGAATGAATGGGATCAGAATCACAGCTTATCTGTCTATAAGAGCTAAGAGGAAACCTTCTTTGAGGGGTAAATAGCATCACCTGGTGGTTCAGATGGTAAAGTGTCTGCATACAAAGTGGGAGACCTGGGTTCAATCCCTGGGTTGGGAATATCTCCTGGAGAAGGAAATGGCAACCCACTCCCGTATTCTTGCCTGGAAAATCCCATGGATGGAGGAGCCTGGTAGGCTACAGTCCATGGGGTCACAAAGAGTTGGACAATGACTGAGGGACTTCACTTAGCATCACCTGAAACCTCTAGTTTTTTTCCCCATGCACATTATTTAATGTAAAATAAAAACCACAAGCTATGCAAATTGGCAGAAAAATGTGTTTAAAAATCTTGAAACAGGTGATAGGGTTAGACCAATAGATGGTGCATACACATTGGACTTTGTAGGACAAAGACATTAAAGCAACTATATAAATGTTGATTAAAATAGATTAATATATGGACAAATGCATTAAAGATGTTTAATTTAACCAGAGTATTCATGCTGCTGCTGCTGCTACTAAGTTGCGTCAGTCGTGTCGGACTCTCTGCGACCCTATAGACGGCAGCCCAACAGGCTCCTCTGTCCCTGGGATTCTCCAGGCAAGAATACTGGAGTGGGGTTCCATCGCCTTCTCTGAGAGTATTCATATCTACAGACAAAAGGGTTTTTGGAACTGAAAATACAGTGCCTGAATAATACAACAGAGTGGAAGGCAAGATTAATAACCTGAAGACAGTCAATAGAAAATACCCAAACTAAATGAAAGAGTGGTCATGGGGGGGCAGGTGGGAAGAATGGAAATAAAAACAAGTATAGAGTATGAAAGAAATGAGTCAGTTCAGTCACTCAGTCATGTCCCACTCTTTGCAACCCCATGGACTGCAGCAACAAGGCCTCCCTGTCCATCACCAATACCCAGAGTTTACTCAAACTCATGTCCATTGAGTCGGTGATGCCATCCAACCATCTCATCCTCTGTCATCCCCTTCTCCTCCTGCCTTCAATCTTTCCTAGCATCAGGGTCTTTTCAAATGAGTCAGTTCTTCACATCAGGTGACCAAAGTATTAGAGTTTCAGCTTCAGCATCAGTCCTTCAATGAATATTCAGGGTGATTTTCCTTTAGGATTGAATGGTTGGATCTCTTTGCAGTCCAAGGAACTCTCTAGAGACTTCTCCAACACCACAGTTCAAAAGCACCAATTCTTCAGCACTCAGCTTTCTTTATGGTCCAACTCTCACATCCATACATGACTACTGGAAAAACCATAGCTTTTACTAGACAGGCCTTTGCTGGCAAAGTAATGTCTGCTTTTTAATAAGCTGTCTAGGTTGGTCATAGCTTGTCTTCCAAAAAGCAAGTGTCTTTTAATTTCATGGCTGCAGTCACTGTCTGCAGTGATTTTGAAAGCCACAAAAAATAAAGTCTCTCACTGTTTCTACTGTTTTCCTGTCTATTTACCATGAAGTGATGGGACCAGATGCCATGATCTTTGTTTTCTTAATGTTGAATTTTAAGCTTACTTTTCACTCTCTTCATTTAACTTTCAAGATGCTCCTTAGTTCTTCACTTTCTACCATAAGGGTGGTGTCATCTGCCTATCTGAGGTTATTGATATTTCTCCTCGCAATCTTTATTCCAGCTTGTACTTCATCCAGTCTGGCATTTCTCATGATGTACTCTGCATATAAGTTAAATAAGCAGGGTGACAATATACAGCCTTGACGTACTCTTTTCCCACTTTGGAACCAGTCTGTTGTTCCATGCCTGTTTCTAACTGTTGCTTCTTGACCTGCATACAGATTTCTCAAGAGGCAAATAAGGTGGTCTGGAATTTTGATCTCTTTAATTTTCCACAGTTTGTTGTGATCCACACAGTCAAAGGTTTTAGCGTAGTCAATGAAGTGGAAGTAGATATTTTTCTGGAATTCTTTTGCTTTTTCTATGATCCAGTGCATGTTGGCAATTGGATTTCTGGTTCCTCTGTGTTTTCTAAATCCAGCTTGAACATCCGGAAGATCATGGTTTGCGTACTGTTGAAGCCTGCATTGGAGAATTTTGAGCATTACTTTGCTGGTGTGTGAGATGAGTGCAATTGTGTAGTAGTCTGAACACTCTTTGGCACTGAACTTATTTGGGATTGGAATGAAAACTGACCTTTTCCAGTCTTCAGCCACTGCTTAGTTTTCTAAATATGCTGGCATATTGAGTCCAGCACTTGCACAGCATCATCTTTTAGGATTTTTAAATAGCTCAACTGGAATTCCATCACCTCCACTAGCTTTGTTTGTAGTGATGCTGCCTAAGGCCCACTTGACTTCACATTCCAGGATGTCTGGCTCTAGGTGAGTGATCACAGCATCATAGTTATCTGGGTCATGAAGACCTTTTTTGTATAGTTCTTCTGTGTATTCTTCTCACCTCTTCTTAATATCTTCTGCTTCTGTTAGGTCCCTACCATTTCTGTCCTTTATCAAGCCCATCTTTACATGAAATGTTCCCTTGGTATCTCTAATTTTTTCGAAGAGATCTCTAGTCTTTCCTGTTCTACTGTTTTCCTCTATTTCTTTGCATTGATCACTAAGGAAGGCTTTCACATCTCTTCTTGCTATTCTTTGGAATTCTGCATTCAAATAGGCATATCTTTCCTTTTCTCCATTGTCTTTCACTTTTCTATTCTCAGCTATTTGTAAGGCCTCCTCAGACAACCATTTTGCCTTTCTTTGCAATGTACCTCCTGTACAATGTCACGAATCTCCATCCATAGTTCTTCAGGCACTCTGTCTATCAGATCTGATCCCTTGAATCTTTTGTCACTTCCAGTGTAAGGGATTTGGTTTAGGTCATACCTGAATGTCCTAGTGGTTTTCCCCACTTTCTTCAATTTAAGTTGAAATTTAACAATAAGGAGTCTATGATCTGAGCCACAGTCACCTCCTGGTCTTGTTTTTGCTGACTGTATAGAGCTTCTCTATCTTTGGCTGCAAAGAATATAATCAATCTGATTTCAGTATTGACCATCTGATGATGTCCATGTGTAGAGTATTCTCTTGTGTTGTTGGAAGAGGGTGTTTGCTATGACCAGTCCACCACTGCCAGACTTACTGAAAGAAATGAGGGACATACTTAAATGCGAACGGGAAGAAGCATTCTATAAGTTTAGGATTATGTAACAATAGAAATAATTTTATGTTTTTGTGGACCTGGGTTGCTGGACTGATTTTCAAAAGTGTTTCTTAGACTTCTGTTCCTCCTAAGTAAATTAGGAAGGTTAGAGGGTATGAAGTTGTCGAGATGAATTGCCCTTCCCCTTGATCAGCTAAAACCCTGATAAAGTAATTATTTCCCTTGAGTCAGGTAGGTCTCTTTGATGGATAATGCTCTGAGCCTATTTTAATATAGGGCTGTCTGAAGCACGAGTAAAGTTTTCTCCAATCTTTACCATAAGAACTAGAGTTTCTTGAAGGTAAAACCCATGAAAGTATGGGTGCTCCCCTAAGAATAGGTCCCCAGGAATTTTTAATCTTTAATCCACACTCAGACTCTATTAGTCAATTATTACTTAAGGGTCTGTACAAGTTCCAGCTGTTAAACCGACCTCAGCTGTGATTCTTTATATACACCTGTCTCTTCAGCTTTCAAGGCAGAAGTTTGCCCTGTGACCTCGGATCTCTGATGGATCTAAGAGTGCTGGCTTTCAGATTTTCCACGATAACTTCCAAGCTCTTGACATGTTGGAACTAAAACTGTGAGTTTTGATTACTTTTCTTTAGTTTTTTGCATTACGGCTTTCCTGACAACTTTGATACTGTACTCTCACCCTATAAATGTACATGAATGAAGCCTGTTGTTAAATATTCTTGAGACTATTCACTGTAAGTCAAAGATGAGACAGACAAGGTTAAGTTTTTCTTGGCTGTAACATATTTTTCCAATCCTTTCTTTCAGTGTGTTGTTTTTTACAATCCCTGTTTTATTCAGAGTTCTCAATTCCCGTGTCTTCTGTTGTTCTAGTTCAGGGTCTTATCTTTGTCCACTAGAGGTGAGATTAGCAAAAGCCTTTAGCCACAACTTGTGAACCTGCTTACAACTGTGGTTTCCTGATCCTACTTTATTCTTGGCCCTTTATATGATTGCAAATTCAGATTACAATTTAAAGATGGTTGCTTCCATTATTTTTAATCCAAAACATCCATGTATTTTTTTGGCAAGCATATCTTTAGTTGCTTATTTGTTGACTTGTGTGGGGTTAAACTAAAAGTTCATTTCCTTCTTGTTCATAATTGTTGTGGGAAGTTCAGATTATACAATATGTGATGTTTAATCACTGAAATGTTGTAGCTATAGTTCATTAATGGAAGCAGTTTTTAACCCTACATGTGACAGGCAGATGGGATGCAAGAATGAGAAGACATCATTAGTTAAATTTCATTTCCTTTAATATTTTTCTATCTGAAAGAGGGAGGGAAAATTTTCCCTTCTTTCCTTCTAGCTTCTTTGGCTGGTCTAGTAAGTAAATTGACATAAAACAGATTAACAGTTACATATTGATAATTGCATAATAATAGTTCCATACTAATTTTGTATGCATAGGAACCCCATAAAAATGAGTCAAGTGATCAAAGCAGCAGACTCTTAGATCTTTTAGATAAACAATACATCTGTGAAGACTGACAAGACAGAAATTGAGTTTGTGATTGTAAATTAGTGAAGTTAACAAGGTTTATTTGTACAGTCTTCTTGACTCTAAATCACCTGTTTCTGGTGTTAGAGATGCTCCCCACCTTCCTAATACAGTGAAGGTTACTTTGCACATGACAGATTTTATTTCCTGCTTTCCAGGGGATAATGTTTGAGCATCTGGAGTGTCCTTCTTGTTTCTCAAGTGACTTAAATCAGAATAACCAGTATGACAAATGGCATATTTTAGGCTGATGTATTCTGCTTCCCTTCAAAAGAAAGACAAATTTAAAAACATGTCTAGAAAAGCAAAGTGCTACAGGTACATGTATAGAGTGATAAAAGAATACAATGAAGAGAAAATGCCTAAATACATGTTGTTAGGTAAACATTGTGGTGGATGACTGCGGGACAAGTGAATGTAGAAGGTGATCACTGAGGGGAAAGTAGCGAGAAATGTTCTGGATCTAAAAGAATATGTAGGGTTATCCAATAATCAAACAGCAATATGCATAGGTAACAAGAGGAAGTAAATGAATTTTAGGGTGGCTGGCATGCTGTGTTGATTTGAGATGAGGGTAGAGAAGTATATGAATCAGGCCACACAATGGGTTTTATGTTAGAAGGAGCCTGGCTTGTGTTTTGAAGATAGAAGAAAAAATGTTGAAGTATTTTAAGCAGAGGAATAAGAGCATGGTGAGAAATGTGTTTTAGAAAAATAGATATTGAAACATGTATACTATCATGTAAGAAACGAATCGCCAATCTATGTCCAATGCAGGATACAGGATGCATGGGGCTGGTGCACAGGGATGACCCAAAAAGATGTTATGGGGAGGGAGGTGGGAGGGAGGTTCATGTTTGGGAACGCATGTACACCCGTGGTGGATTCATGTCAATGTATGGCAAAACCAATACAGTATTGTAAAGTAAAATAAAGTAAAAATAAAAATTAAAAAAAAGAAAAATAGATGTATATAGCAGTGCTTCTGAAAACTCAGCATGTATCAGTCTCCCAGAGAGATTGTTGAAACCAGATCATGATGCAAAACCCCTAGAGTCTCTGTTTAAGTCTGGAGTAGGGCCTGAGCATTTGCATTTCTAACAAGTTCCCAGGTAATAGTGATACTGCTGGTCTGAGAATCACACTTTGAAAATCACAGAGGGCGAGTAGACTACATGAAGGGCAGGAGTGGTTAATGGGCCAGTTAGCTAAAGAAGTAAAAACCCATCAACCAGTAACAACAACAACAGAAATGAAGCAAAAGCAACAATAACAAAATTATTGACTCAATTTAGTTGTTCAGTTCAGTCACTCAGTCGTGTCCGACTCTTTGTGACCCTGTGAATTGGAGCACGCCAGGCCTCCCTGTCCGTTAGAGTTCACTCAGACTCACATCCATTGAGTTGGTGATGCCATCCAGCCATCTCATCCTCTGTTGTCCCCTTCTCCTCCTGCCCCCAATCCCTCCCAGCATCAGAGTCTTTTCCAATGAGTCAACTCTTCGCATGAGGTGGTCAAAGTACTGGAGTTTCAGCTTTAGCATCATTCCTTCCAAAGAACACCCAGGACTGATGTCCTTTAGAATGGACTGGTTGTATCTCCTTGCAGTCCAAGGGACTCTCAAGAGACTTCTCCAACACTACAGTTGAGCTGTTTCAAATCCTGAAAGATGATGTTGTGAAAGTGCTGCACTCAACATGCCAGCAAATTTGGAAAACTCAGCAGTGGCCACAGGACTGGAAAAGGTCAGTTTTCATTCCAGGCCCAAAGAAAGGCAATGCCAAAGAATGCTCAAACTACTGCACAATTGCACTCATCTCACATGCTAGGAAAGTAATGCTCAAAATTCTCCAAGCCAGGCTTCAGCAATACGTGAACCGTAAACTTCCAGATGTTCAATTTAGTTGTATTTTATTATAAAAGAACAAACTTAAAACATCTTGCTGTAGCATATATTCCTAATTGATCATTGTGATCCCCTTTTCTTTCCTTCCTCTCCTTTCCTTTATTTTTTCTTCATCCATTCTCTTCCTTATTCCCTTACTAGTCTACCATGCTTTGAAGTGAGGTACCTGGAGAGAGGTCCAGAAAGAAGCAAAGTTAAAATACACACTACAAAAGAATGGAAGAAGAAAGAGCAACAGAATTACTCAATAATTATTGTTCCTTAATGAATACTTTTGCGTGTTATGATACAATAGTTCATATGTTCCTGTGGGATGTCATAACTTCAGGTGCTATGCTTAGTTGCTCAGTCATGTCCAGCTCTTTGTGACTCCATGGACTGTAACCTGGTCTGTAACCCTCTGTCCGTGGGACTTTCCAGGCAAGAATACTGGAGTGGGTTGCCATTCTCTCCTCCAGGGCATCTTCCTGACCCAGGGATCGAATCTGCATCCTCTTCCATGTCTCCTGCATTGTAGGCAGGTTCTTTACCCGCTGAGTCATCGGGGAAGCCCCGAGGCCTTGTACTATCTTTTTCTGGTTTTGAGTAAATGACCTGAGAAAAGACACCAAGTGTGACTAAGGTTGAAGTTAAGGTACTTCTTTCTCCTCCCCTAGTGAGTGTGAGGGTAACTTGGCTTCTGTAGTTAGGCTTTAATCAGCCTTTGGAGATTCTTCGCGTATGTAAAATCACTTGTTTCAGTGGTTACTTAGTGAAGATTTCACGTGTTTTAATTTAAAGTGCCAAATAAAATCAAAGGGAAAAAAAATCTGGTGGTTGACTCTGACACTCTGATCAATAGTATATAGGTTTCTAGTAGGTGGTTTTTTTTTTTTCTTTGTTAATATTATCACTCAAAAGGTAATTTGGCCTTGAATATTGCTAAGTCTTTTGGCTACAGACTATCACTTACTATATTATTCTGGGGGTAGGACTAGAAAGCATCCGTTCTTTTTCATTAATGGATCACTTGATTTTCACTTAGTGGTTGACTTTTAGACTCAGTGGTTATGGATTTCCTTGGGGATTGTTGTTGCCAAAACACAGCCTTTCACTAATACCAGATAGAAATGTGGAGACAGTTAGCTTTATTTTTTTGCCAGGCAAAGGGGGCTCCAGGCAGGCGAATGCCATCAGAACTGTTCTTCCTCCCCTAGAGCGTAGTGAGGAGTCTGACAGTGTTTAAGGAGCAGGGCGCCGTCAGCTCATGGCCATTCTTCTTTCCGATTGGTCGGTGAGGTGATTGGGGGTCAGCATCATCAACCTTCTGGTTTCAGCTGGTCTGGGTTCTGCGTGCATGTGGGCAGCATATAGTTAACTTCTTCCACCTGGTGGGGATTTTGGTGTCTGCAAGACAGCTCAAAGGACATAGCTCACTCAGAATATTAAATTATTTGAGGAAGAACTGAAAGTCCTTGGCTTTGTTTGATGGCTGAACTATTATTATTTTGTCTTGCTTGACTGTTTTCTTTCTGTATTAATTCATTTCTCTTATTAAATTTATTCTTTGGCTAAAGTTTTTCTATAGCAAAAGAAAGGTGGAGGACATGGGTGTAGGGTTTATTCTGGAAGGACTTACTGGGTCCTGCTCGGTTACATTGTCATCTTGCATAGTGTTGGCATAATGTTATGAAACATGGATCCCAGTAGAGTAGACAAATTTTAAGAGTGTGTATTTGGTCTGCTGCACCATCTGGGATAAGGACATTAAATACTACATCTGTGTAAATTCAACTTTTAAAAATATAATGCATAGCTTTTCCTTGGTTATTTGGAAGTTCTTATTAAACTAGCAATGTGATTGCTTTTTAATATTGAAAATGTCACCTTTTCCTCAGTGACAGATCGTCAGTCTTAAACTCTGTTATGGACATTCTTACCTCCCCAACTTCACACAGATTTCCGCCCCCCCCCCTCACTTAACTGCTTATGATCCAAATGGCTTTACAGTTATTTTCCTGGTTATATTTTCATGCTTTTCTTTTTTCCCTGTAGTACCTTGCTTATATATTTTGTTGGTAAAAGGACTCTAAATTCTTTAAAGATTGAAAACTTTTGTCTATTCATCTTTATATCTCTATTAATCTGAATGCATTTATTAACTGAATGATTATTCCCAACCTCTTTGACAAGCTTTTGTTTCTTAATATGCCCTCCTTTTATCATCTCATGGAAATATAATATGCTGTATATGCACATATAATATTTGTGCACATATATGTGTTATGTATTCTTAAGCTGTCTTCACCTTGTTTTATAGAACTATTTTCTGATCTGTAAGTCATACATCCAAATGAAAATGACCATTATGAGAAGTGATAGGATTTGAGATAACTGGAAAAATATGTTTTGATAAGATAAAACAGTTTATCATGAATACTAAAAAAAGTATCTTTTTCTAAAAGAGTTATAAATACAACTGAACAACAAATAAAAAAGGTTAAATGTTCTTATCCTACTCAGCTGAACACAAAATACTTAGAGAGGCATTTTTAAATTATTTTTTTTCAATTTTCAATTTACTTTTTTTTATTTGAAAGATAATTGCTTTACAGAATTGTGTTGGTTTCTGCCAAAACTAGAGGCATTTCTTAAACAATTGCTATATTAGGATCTGAAATACAAATGTATCTTAATACCACTTATTCTATTTCCAAAAATTCCCATTTAAATAGCATTTTTTTCTCCCTTGTCTGTATAATTCTGTCATGGGAAATGATTAAAAGTGTTTTGCACTTAGTATAATATACAATATCCTATTGAACCCTAGCCTTTCAAAACCTCACAACTTGATTGAGTAGCATATTCTAATGTACTCATCACTGACTTCTATTATAAAAATGATATTTGAAGGTGAAAGTTGTTTTTAAAGATCTTTATTTCTATGTCAAGGGCCTTAGCCTCTGGACTGTACAACTTGTCTTCCAGATTTATAAAGCATCCTCCTATTTTGAGTTCTTGAATAATGCAAAAAGCAGGCAAGTTACTCTTAAGAAAGAATTTTTCCATTTCTTTTCACAGCAGCAGTAGCTGCTGGTAATGCTAGCATTGCTGTTATTCCTATACAAAATACAGCTGAAAAGATCAATTCAAGATCAAGAATAACTGAATCAAAAAGATGATACTGGGAAATTTAATCTGAAGATGTAAAATAATGGTTTTTGAAAATCATTGAAACCTTTACTACATTTATTATGAATTGCATATATCTGTACTGCATATTAAGATACTGATTTTTTTCTTACCTTAGCATTTTTCTCTTTTCTTGCCCATTACTTGTGATTTTTGCTAAAATTAAATGTGAGAACAACAAATCCTGTGGCTGATGCATTAAATTCTAGGATGCAGAAGAAGCTACAACCATATTTCTTCTTAAAGCAGATAACATAGCAGTGAGCTAATATCCCCCATTAGCTAGATTCTAGATAATGGCACACCACAGACTGCTGCTATGAACAGATGTTGGCAGATGTTTGCCCTTTTATGAAATGAAGCAAGTTTACCAAATGTTATATGTCTGATACTTGAACCCACTTCCTGGGGCTTCTCAATGTGTTTACTGAATAGATCAGTTTCACTTAACTTGACTCTTCATAGAAAAAAATGGCAAAGTACAGAGTGGCTCCCAAACAAAGGATCTTGTGTCTGTAGAGGGTGAAATAAATTCCTGTGTTTTTAAGTTTATTTTTTGTAACTCCAATTTAGGCGGGGAGCATAATTAATATATGGTAGAGACTCTGTCTCCAGATGGTTTTTACCTTGCACTGATTCATTCCAGTAAAGTCTACTTTCCATAAAGTGTTTCAATAATTTTATCACTGTATCTAATAAAATTATCAGAAAATTAAAGCATATTTTATGAAGAAATGATTTCAGTATATTTCAGAACCAAATATTACTGGATTTGAAGAAGAAATAAGGTGTGTAGGAAATACATATGTGACTATAAGCAATAAAAATAAAGATAGAGATAACTGCATTTTAGTCAGTAAATTTGATACAGTACTATGTGGTACAAGGTTTATATTTACTCTAGTCAAGTTACCTGCAAGTAAAAAAGTAGTCAAAAATTTAAATGACATTCTCTACAGTTGTACTCATGTGTTTTTAGATGACAGAAGGTTTCATAAAATTCCATGTAGACACTGAGACATTTAAGGGTGTTTAATGAACACTTTCCATTGTTTTTTAGGAAACATGGAGGAATGGGGCAGTTAATAAACATGATTTCTGTTTAAGAAGTCTAAAGGAAGTCCCATATTCTATCTAAGGAATCAACACTTATATCTACTACTGAATATATGTAGCAATATTCACATTATCATCAACAATGTAAGACAGTACATACCTACCCTTATATGCAGTCTTATAAGAATTGGTTTATATATCCTTAGAGTTCATGTTGTCTTTTACATTTTACATATGAGATGGTAAAGCTTTGTTTTTAATTCAGAGTACATACCTTGCTGTAAATTTTAAATAAGCTACCTTTTATTGAGTATTAAATATGCTTCAGTTGTTTTACACTCAATTTTCTGACTTTTCGTATAAGAGAACAAAGTTTAATAACTAGTTTAAGTTCACATAACCATTTAATATCTGTGTTGGTATGGTTAAACCCAGGCCCATGTGACTCAAATCTATTCATTCTAGCACAGTGCACTGACTCTTCTCATGGAGTGGCTTTATAATGAAAGCGAAAGAGTATTCAGTCATTTTTCCATGCTAGATTCTTTTCCATTTAGGTATCAGGAGAACTGTAAACTAAGGAAAACTGGAATGCAGACAAACTTTTACATATCTCATCTCTGCTGTCTCAGGTCATTTTGTGCCACAGTTTTTTTCCCCTATATTTGTCTCTTCTCTAGACATTCTAGGACTACCAGGGTCTCTGGTGACACAGGCTTCTTGATTTGAGGTTGCCATCATTGTGCCCTCTTTTGGCAATAACATATTTTACTTTTATATCTCTAAAAGCCTTGCTCTCTCATTAAACTTTACCTCTTCTATGATAGACTGTGAGGCTTGCACTCCACTTTCTAAGGTGACAGTTGACAAATTAATCCTCATAACAAGGACTAATAACTAACTGCTACAGCTTAAGGGCTGTGTCCTTCTCAAAGGCATATGTATTTTAGCAGAGAGGTACAAAGATATTTTTAAAACAGTGTAAACCTTGGATGGTGCTATATGTGAGACTATAGCAAGGATTTAAGGGAGATATTGGGAGGGAAGACAAATATGTCAGATACTTCAAATCACATTACATTCGTAAGTTAATTCTCATTGTGTTTAATGTTTTAAAAGTTGGCAAATAAAGCTAAAATATAATATAATTTTCAGGGAAAAATGATGGAAAACATAATTGAAATCAGAGTAACATAAAGAAAATAACAAACATAAGGTTAAACTTGCAATTTGAATGTTTTGGGAATAGCAGTATGTTGGTATAATGAATAAGAACACTAACCTGATGCATGAACTGAAAGTTGAACATCAAGAGAATACCACTTCCCTTAGCTCAGTGAAGGAGATAAATGATTGGAAGGAAGTATGACTGTAGTTTAATTTTAAGAAAGTGGCTTTTTGGGATGACAAGAATGAAACTTTTTCTTATAATTTATGTTTTCTAATTGCATAAATTAGTTTCATTATTGCTTTGTTTTAACAAAATATGATTGTGTCACATATAAATAATAATACAGAAATGTTAAAAATGTCATTATAAACCGAGTGACTAGAAACTGCTGTAATTATTGTTAATACCCACCTAGAAGAGAATATTCAAGAATATGCCCCCAAGATGGAGAAGGCAATGGCACTCCACTCCAGTACTCTTGCCTGGAAAATCCCATGGTGGGAGGAGCCTGGTAGGCTGCAGTCCATGGGGTTGCTAAGGGTCAGACATGACTGAGCAACTTCACTTTCACTTCTCACTTTCATTCATTGGGGAAGGAAATGGCAACCCACTCTAGTGTTCTTGCCTGGAGAATCCAGGGACGGGGAAGTGTGGTGGGTTGTCGTCTATGGGGTTGCAGAGTCAGACACGACTGAAGCGACTTAGCAGCAGCAGCAGCAGCATGCCCCCAAGAAAATGATTCTCAGTCACAGGTACTCTATTCAAGAAAAATTAAATCAGACTCTCTGGGCATAAATCCATACATCTTTAAGTCTCAAGTTGATTCTAATGTGAAATGACAAGCTCTGGCCTTGTAAACATAGATGATAGGATGTGTGGAGAGACAGATCAAGAGCTTGGAGAGCTAGAACTTACTTGATGAAAGTTACTGGTGCTTGTAAGTATTTCTAAATCTTTTACTACTCCTGAACATATAGAATGATTGATCTGTTGAACTTAATCAAAGTTGTCTGACTTCTGTCAGTTGATAAAATGGTAGTGGTGGTTCTCCATACTTTTTTTCTCCTTTTCTACACCAGTAACACTGAAGAAGCTGAAGTTGAATAGTTCTATGAAGACCTACAGACCTTCTAGCACTAACACCCCCCAAAAGATGCCCTTTTCATTATAGGGACTGGAATGCAAAAGTAGGAAGTCAAGAAACACCTGAGTAACAGGCAAATTTGGCCTTGGACTACAGAATGAAGCAGGGCAAAGGCTAATAGAGTTCTACTAAGAGAACACACTGGTCATAGCAAACACCCTTTTCCAACAACACAAGAGAAGACTCTACACATGGACATCACCAGATGGTCAACACCAAAATCAGATTGATTATGTTCTTTGCAGCCAAAGATGGAGAAACTCTAGACAGTCAGCGAAAACAAGACCAGGAGCTGACTGGGGCTCAGATCATGAACTCCTTATTGCCAAATTCAGACTGAAATTGAAGAAAGTGGAGAAAACCACAAGACCATTCAGGTATGACCTAAATCAAATCCCTTATGGCTATACAGTGGAAGTGAGAAATAGATTTAAGGGATTAGATCTGATAGACAGAGTGTCTGGTGAACTATGGACGGAGGTTTGTGACATTGTAAAGGAGACAGGAATCAAGACCATCCCCAAGAAAAAGAAATGCAAAAAAGCAAAATATCTATCTGAGGAGGCCTTACAAATAGCTGTGAAAAGAAGGGAAGTGAAAAGAAAAGGAGAAAAGGAAAGATATAAGCATCTGAATTCAGAATTCCAAAGAATGGCAAGGAGAGATAAGAAAGCCTTCCTCAGTGATCAGTGCAAAGAAAGAGGAAAACAACAGAATGGGAAAGACTAGAGATCTCTTCAAGAAAATTAGAGATACCAAGGGAACATTTCATGCAAAGATGGGCTCGATAAAGGACAGAAATGGTATGGACCTAACAGAAGCAGAAGATATTAAGAAGAGGTGGCAAGAATACACAGAAAAACTGTACAAAAAAGATCCTCACAACCAAGATAATCACTATGGTGTGATCACTCACCTAGAGCCAGACATCCTGGAATGTGAAGTCAAGTGGGCCTTAGGAAGCATCACTATGAACAAAGCTAGTGGACGTGATGGAATTCCAGTTGAGCTATTTCAAATCCTGAAAGGTGATGCTGTGAAAGTGCTGCACTCAATATGCCAGCAAATTTGGAAAACTCAGCAGTGGCCACAGGACTGGAAAAGGTCAGTTTTCATTCCAGGCCCAAAGAAAGGCAATGCCAAAGAATGCTCAAACTACTGCACAATTGCACTCATCTCACATGCTAGTAAAGTAATGCTCAAAATTCTCCAAGCCAGGCTTCAGCAGTACATGAACCATGAACTTCCAGATGTTCAACCTGGATTTAGAAAAGGCAGAGGAACCAGAAATCAAATTGCCAAAATCCATTCGATCATTGAAAAAGCAAGAGAGTTCCAGATAAACATCTATTTCTGTTGTATTGACTATGCCAAAGCCTTTGACTGTGTGGATCACAATAAACTGTGGAAAATTCCTCAAGAGATGGGAATACCAGACCACCTGACCTGCCTCTTGAGAAACCTGTATGCAGGTCAGGAAGCAATAGTTAGAACTGGACATGGAACAACAGACTGGTTCCAAATAGGAAAAGGAGTACATCAAGGCTGTATATTGTCACCCTGCTTATTTAATTTTTATGCAGAGTACATCATAAGAAACACTGGACTGGAGGAAGCACAAGCTGGTATCAAGATTGCCAGGAGAAATACCAATAACCTCAGACATGAAGTGATACCACTGTTATTGCAGAAAGTGAAGAACAAAAGAGCCTCTTGATGAAAGTGAAAGAGGAGAGTGAAAAAGTTTGCTTAAATCTCAACATTCAGCAAACTAAGATCATGGCATCCAGTCCCATCACTTCATGGCAAACAGTGGAAACAGTGGCTGACTTTATTTTTCTGGGCTCCAAAATCACTGCAGATGGTGATTGCATCCATGAAATTAAAACATGCTTACTCCTTGGAAGGAAAGTTATGACCAATCTAGACAGCATATTGAAAAGCAGAGACATTACTTTGCCAACAAAGGTCCGTCTAGTCAAGGCTATGGTTTTTCCAGTGGTCATGTATGGATATGAGAGTTGGACTGGGAAGAAAGCTGAGTGCTGAAGAGTTGATCGTTTTCAACTGTGGTGTTGGAGAAGAATCTTGAGAGTCCCTTGGACTGCAAGGAGGTCCAAGCAGTCCATCCTAAAGGAAATCAGTCCTGAAAAATCACTGGAAGGACTGATGTTAAAGCTGAAACTCCAATACTTTGGCTACCTGATGCAAAGAGGTGATTCATTTGAAAAGACCCTGAAGCTGGGAAAGCTTGACAGCAGGAGGGGAAGGGGACAACAAAAGATGAGATGGCTGGATGGCATCACCGACTCAATGGCCATGGGTTTGGGTGAACCCCAGGAGTTGGTGATGGACAGGGAGGCCCGGTGTGCTGAGGTTCATGGGGTTGCAAAGAGTTGAACACGACTGAGTGACTGAACTGAACTGAATCCATCTATTAAAGTTAGAATTCCTCAATATTTTTACCCTCAGCTTCTTTTTTTTGGTGGGGGTGGTTATATCCTCTGTAGGCAATTTGCCTAGAGGCAATCACATGCAATTATTCCAAAATTCATTTTTTTCAGGCTTTATCTCTCCATGAAGCTTAATATTTCTATATTCATTCCTTTATCCAGTATTCATTGAACTTTGACCATGTGTGATACACTAGTAGAAGTACTAGAGGCACAAGGAATTATAAGACCGGCCGTATCTTCTCTTTGTTATGCTGTATCAAGTATAGTGGAGGGTAGTGAAGCTTATTTCAACTATGAGTGTCTTCTCCTCTTCCACTGGAGCATGAGTGTCTGAAAAACAGAGGCTGTATCTGATTTTTCTCATCATTATATTTTCACTTCCTAATACAGTGCCTGGTAGGAACTCAGTGACTATTTGTTGAATGAATGAATGAGTAGTTTGCAAATATCCATATATTATCTGAAAGTCTAATTTTGCTTCTTTTTCTTGCCTCTGAATAAATCTCTTGACCCTTTTTGACTTCCTGTTGCAGTACAAATACCTAAACTAAAGAAATGCAAACACTTTCATATCTTTAGTTTCAACTAGATTAATGCATTTAATAATGAAGCAAATCATCTTCAGATGTAAAATGATATAAACACCATCAATAATATTAAAGGTAAAAATTGTAGATGTCCTTTGATCCTTTTATATGTGAGATTCTCTAAATGTTATTTCTACTTAGATACTAAAGGCAAGCCTCTGAATGTAGAAGTAATTATTTCTCAGTGTAGTTGGTATTTTCAAATTAAAATCGTATGGCTAATATTTGAAGAAACTATTGCCTACTGTGTTCATTTCAGTTCAGTTCAATTGCTCAGTTGTGTCCAACTCTTTGTGACTCCATGGACGGCAGCATGCTAGGCTTCCCTGTCCATCACCAACTCCCAGGGCTTTCTCCAACTTACGTGAATGCAAAGCCAGCACCCCCATATATGGCAGTTTAGGCTGTTGCACTGCACAGACGCATTTGCTTAAAAGGCAAGTATATGGTGAAACTTCTTCATGGAATATGTGGGAAGATATCTGGTTTTTCCATCAGTCACTAAATTTTAATACCTGCTTCTAAAGGCTTTATCTTAGTTTCTGGCTCTACAATTGACTTAAAAATCCCTGACAATGCCTAATCCACTGTGTATCAAGCATCCATAGAGTTGAGGGGAGTCAGTAAGGAGAGCCTTTCTTATACCAGAACACTGTGCTCTAGTTATTGTGGTCTAAATTAATGGCAATGAGTGGATTTTAAGAGTTCAAGACACTTATGAATGTGAGTGAGGAGTCAGTGGTGCTAGAAAATATGAACTGACATTATAACCAAGTTGCCCATCTAACATGGGAATTCTTAACAACTTGAAGTTTATACGTACTTTGTGGGTTCCATGAAAAGGAATTAAAAACAGAATATCCACATGGCTTTTGATGGTAAGACATTTGCTGTTTTGTAGCTACGGTGAAAGTGGTTCTCCTTATTGTATTTCAGATGCAATATTTAAAGCTGGATTTAGATATATATTAACATATTTTTCAACCTTGTGCATCACACCACTTACAATCTCCAGGCAAAGGTTTATGTTACAGTTGATGAAAAACAGTATAGAAAAATTACTTTGACAAAGCTAGTGAAGAACTGTTCTTGAAATCATTTAGCCTTCTACCAAAATGAAAAGATTTTCTTAAAATCAGCATTATTTATTCTTTATATACTGCCATCTATCTTTTGAAGTACAGGAAATCAACTCAATTACATCAGGAAAAGTCTTTTGCTGCAGAAAAAGACTGATAGTTAACCTAGGATGCTGATTTTGAAGAATTGCAATAATTCAGCTTAATGATTCTTGAAATGGTAACATTTGCCAGTGACAGTTATCATAATATTTTCTTTTTTGAAAAGGGAGTAACACTTTTCATAAAATTGCATCTTCATATACAGCTGTAAAAAAAAAACAAAACAAAACAAGCTCCCATTTAAATAGAGATATACTACTTTGCCCATAAACATTTTACCAAAATTTCTAAAGTTTTTAAAAGTTTTTATTATATTCTGTCATATAACCATTACTACATCAATTTGAGAACATTCTCATTACTCCCAAAAGAAATCCCATACCTATTAGCAATCATCTCCTATTTCACCCCAAATCCTGCAGCCCTAAGAAACTACTGTTTTCTGTATCTGTATGTAGTAGTTTTAAGTCTGGGAATTTCATATAAATGTAACATGCAATTTGTGGTCTACTAGCTGCTGTAGAATGTTATCTCATAGTTTTGATGTGCTTTCTCTAGTGGTTAATGATGTTGACCATCTTTTCATGTATTTATTATTCATTTATGTATGTTCTAATTTCTTGTGATGTTTTAGTTTTCAGAGCATAAGTTTTGCAGTTCTTTTAAATTCTTTGTCTTTGATGCTATTATAAGCTATTTTTTCAGACTGTTCATGAGTAATATATGGAAATAATATTTTTTAATGTATTGACCTTGTGCTGGGAAATAATTTGAACTCAATTCTGCTAGTTATTTTTGGGGGGTGAGATTCCTTGGGTTTTTCTATATATGAGATCATGGTATATATAAATAGTTTGATTTCTTCCCAATATGTATTCCTTTGAATATTTTTTTCCTTTGTCTAATTGACCTATCTAGAACCTCTAGCATAATGTTGAATAAAAATGGCAAAGTAGATGTCCCTTTATTTTTCTTTATTTTGGTGGAGAGTAAGTATTCAGTCTTTCACCATTTTTTCAATTTTTTTTAAATCCATAGATTCCCTATTAGTTTGGGAAAGTTCTATTCATAGTTGGCTTTTATAGTAAAGATGTATTGGTTTTTGTCAGGGGCTTCCTGCGTAGCTCAGTTGATAAAGCATCTGCCTGCAACGTGGGAGACCTGGGTTCAATTCCGGGGTCAGGAAGATCCCCTGGAGAAGGAAACGGCAACCCACTTTAGTATTCTTGCCTGGAGAGTTCCATGGACAGAGGAGCCTGGTGGGCTGCAGTTCTGTTTTTGCATATACTGAAATAAGCATGTGTTTTATCATTTACCTTATCGATGGAGTTGTTGTTCAGTTGCTCAGTCATGTCCGACTCTTTGAGACTCCATGGACTGCAGCACACTATCCTTCACTATCTCCTAGAATTTGTGCAAACTCATGTCCATTGAGTCAGAGATGCCATCCAACTGTCTCATCTTTTGTCACCCCTTTTTCCCACTGTCCTCAATCTTTCCCAGCAACACGGTCTTTTCTGATGAGTCTATTCATTGGAGCTTCACAATCAGTCCTTCCAGTGAATATTCAGGACTGATATCCTTTAGGATTGATTGGTTTGATCTCCTTGCTATTCATGGAACTCTCAAGAGTCTTCTCCAGCACCACTGTTTGAAAGCATAAATTCTTGGGAGCTCAGCCTTCATTATGGTCCAACTCTCACATCTGTACATGACTACTGGAAAAACCATAGTTTTGACTAAATATACCTTTGTTGGCACAGTGATGTCTCTGCTTTTTAATATGCTGTCTAGGTTTGTCACAGCTTTTCTTCCAAGGAGTAAAGCTTCTTTTAATTTCATGGCTTCAGTCACCATATGCAGTGATTTGGAGCCCAAGAAAATAGTCTGCCTCTGTTTCCATTGTTTCCCCATCTATTTGCCATGAAGTGATGGGACTAGATGCCATGATTTTAGTTTTTTGAATGTTGAGTCTTAAGCCAGCTTTTCATTCACCTTCATTAGGAAGCTTTTAGTTCCTCTTTGCTTTCTTCCATTAAGGTAATGCCATCTGCATATCTGAGGTTATTGATATTTCTCCCAGCAATCTTGATTCCAGCTTGTGCTTAATCCAGCCAGGCATTTCACATGATATACTCTGCATAGAAGTTACATAAGCAGGGTAACAGTATACAGCCTTGATGTACTCCTTTCCCAATTTTGAACCAGTTCATTTGTTCTATGTCTGGTTCTAACTGTTGCTTCTTTACTTGCATGCAGGTTTCTCAGGAGGCAGGAAAGGTGGTCTGTTATTCCCATCTCTTGAAGATTTTCCACAGTTTGTTGTGATCCACACAGTCAAAGGCTTTAGCTTAGTCAATGAAGCAGAAGTAGATGTTTTTCTTGAGTTCTATTGCTTTTCGCATGTTCCAACAGATGTTAGGAATTTAATCTCTGGTTCCTCTGCCTTTTCTAAATACAACTTGTACATGTGAAAGTCATCAATTCATGTACTGTTGAAGCTTTGCTTGAAGGATTTTGAGCATTACTATGCTAGCATGTGAAATGAACACAATTGTAAGGTATTTTGAACATTCTTAGACATTGCTTTTCCTTGGGATTGGAATGAAAACTGAGCTTTTCCAAGGTATATTATTGATTTGGTATATTATATTAATTGACTTTGGGAAAATAATCTTTTAGTCTTGGGTCAAACTTTTCTTCATGATGTATAGTTCTTTTTATATGTTGTTGGGTTCAGCTTGCTAGTGTGTTGAGAATTGTTTTTATGTTTTATGAAAACCTAATGTATGTTTTATTAATAGATACCCATAGTGTTCTAACAATGGGTGTTCGAACAGTGCTCATAAAAATGGCTTCAGCTGGTTTTGATATCAGAGTAANAGGTATATTATTGATTTGGTATATTATATTAATTGACTTTGGGAAAATAATCTTTTAGTCTTGGGTCAAACTTTTCTTCATGATGTATAGTTCTTTTTATATGTTGTTGGGTTCAGCTTGCTAGTGTGTTGAGAATTGTTTTTATGTTTTATGAAAACCTAATGTATGTTTTATTAATAGATACCCATAGTGTTCTAACAATGGGTGTTCGAACAGTGCTCATAAAAATGGCTTCAACTGGTTTTGATATCAGAGTAATTCTGGCCTCAGAATGTATTAGGAAGCTTTACCTCTTCTGTTGTTTTTAAAGTCTTTGTGAATAATTAATTCATAGTAACTTTTTCTTAAATGCTTGGTAAAATACAACAGTGAAGTCGTCTGGGCCTGTGCTTATCTTTTTAGAGTTTTTAAACTAATTCAAACTCTAATTATTACAGGTCTTTTGGATTTGGGGGTGTGTTTCTCCCTGTTTTCATTTTAAAAGTTTGTGTCTACCTAGGAATTTGTCCACTTAATGTAGATTATCTACTATATTGATATAGAATTGTATCCTCTTTAAAGCATTAAAAAAATTTTTTTAGCATCAGTAGAAATAAACCATCTTTCACTTTTGACTTCAGTAATTTGAATATTTTCTTTTTCATTGTTTTTAATCTAGCTAAAGCTTTGTAATTAAAAATTTTTTTCAAAGAACCAACTTTTTTTTCTTTCTTGCTATTCTGATCTCTCATTTATACTCTAATATTTATGTATTTATTTTTATTCTTTTTGCTTTGGGTTTAATTTGCTTTCATTTTTCCAATGTCTTACTCTTGAGAGTCCCTTGCAAGGAAATCCAACCAGTCCATTCTAAAGGAGATCAGTCCTGGGTGTTTATTGGAAGGACTGATGCTAAAGCTGAAACTCCAATACTTTGGCTACCTCACGCGAAGAGTTGACTCATTGGAAAAGACTCTGATGCTGGAAGGGATTGGGGGCAGGAGGAGAAGGGGACAACAGCGGATGAGATGGCTGGATGGCATCACTGACTCGATGGATGTGAGTTTGAGTGAACTCAGGGAGTTGGTGATGGACAGGGAGGCCTGGTGTGCTGCGATTCATGGGGTCACAAAGAGTTGGACACAACTGAGCAACTGAACTGAACTGAACACTGGCAAGTTAGGCTGTTGTTTTGAGATTCTTTCACTTTTTAAAGTGTTGACATTTATAACTATAAACTTCATGTTAACCACTGGTTTAGCTGCATTCTGTAATATGATATGTCTTTATTTTAATTTATCTCAAATATTTTCTTCTCTTATGATTTTGACTTGATTCATTTGCTATATAGGTGCATTTAAAAGTTTTTCCTAATATCAATTTCTCAAAATTTTCTGCTGATATCTAGTTTCACTCTCTTCGTGTTGGAGCACTTATCTTCCATGATCTCAGTTCTTTTACATTCACTGAAGGCTGTTTTATGGCCTATCATGTAATCTGTACTGGATAATGTTTCATGTGGCCTTGAGAAAAAAGTGTTTTGCTGTTGCTGTGTGGAGTATCAATTAGGTCTAATTGACTAGAGTTCAAATTTTCCATTTATTTGATCTTTTGTGTAGTTGGTTACCCACTATTGAAAATAGACTCTTGAACTCTTAAATTACTATTTTGAATTGTCTTTTGCTCCACTTAAATCTTTCAGTTTTTGCTTTATGTATATAGAACTTTGTTGAGTTCAGTCACTCAGTCATGTCCGACTCTTTGTGACCCCATGGACTGCAGCACGTCAGGCATCCCTGTCCATCACCAACTCCCAGAGTTTACTCAAACTCATGTCCATTGAGTCAGTGATGCCATCCAACCATTTCATCCTCTGTCATCCCTTCTCCTGCCTTCTGTCTTTCCTAGCATCAGGGTCTTCTCCAGTGGGTCAGTTCTTCACATCAGGTGGCCAAATTATTGAAGTTTCAGCTTTAGCATTAGTCCTTCCAATGAGTAATCAGGACTGATTTCCTTTAGGATGGATGGGTTGGATCTCCTTGCAGTCCAAGGGGCTCTTTAAGAGTCTTCTCCAATATCACAGTTCAAAAGCATCAGGTTTTCAGTGCTCAGCTTTCTTTATAGTCCAACTCTCACATCCGTATATGACTACTGGAAAAACCATAGCTTTGACTAGACAGACCTTTGTTGGCAAAGTAATGTCTCTGCTTTTTAATATGCTGTCTAGGTTGGTCATAACTTTTTTTCCCAAGGAGCAAGTATCTTTTAATTTCATAACTGCAGTCATGATCTGCAGTGATTTTGGAATCTCCAAAGGTAGTCTGTCACTGTTTCCCCATCTATTTGCCATGAAGTAATGGTACCAGATGCCATGATCTTAGTTTTTTGAGTGTTCAGTTTTTAAACCAGCTTTTTCACTCTCCTCTTTTACTTCCATCAAGAAGCTCTTTTGTTCTTCGTTTTCTGCCATGGGATGGTGTCATCTGCATATCTGAGGTTATTGATATTTCTCCTAGCAATCTTGATTCCAGCTTGTGCTTCATCCAGTACAGCATTTCTCATGATGTACTCTGCATATAAGTTAAATAAGCAGGGTGACAATATACAGCCTTGACATACTCCTTTCCTGATTTGGAACCAGTCCATTGTTCTATGTCTGGTTCTAACTGTTGCATCTTAACCTGCATACAGATTTCTCAGGAGGCAGGTCAGGTGGTCTGGTATTCCCATCTCTTTCAGAATTTTTCACAGTTTGTTGTGATCCACATAGTCAAAGGCTTTGGCATAGTCAATAAAGCAGAAGTAGATGTTTTTCTGGAACTCTCTTGCTTTTTTGATGATCCAGAAGATGTTGGCAATTTGGTATCTGGTTCCTCTGCCTTTTCTAAATCCAGCTTGAACATCTGGAAGTTCACGGTTCACATATTGTTGAAGCCTGGCTTGGAGAATTTTGAGCATTACTTTGCTAGCGTGTGAGATGAGTGCAATTGTGTGGTAGTTTGGTCATTCTTTGGCATTTCCTTTCTTTGGGGCTGGAATGAAAACTGACCTTTTCCAGAACTTTGTTAGCTCCATATATGTTTAATTGTTAAATTTTCCTGGTGTATTGGCCTCTTCGTTTTTATTATAGAATGTTCTCCCTCCAGGAATATTTTCTGTTCTAAAGTATATTTTGTCTGATATGTGTACAGGCACTGCATCTTTCTTATGGTTTCTGTTTGTATGACATAGCCCTTTCCATGTATTTACTTTGAAGCTCTATGTGTTTTTGAATCTGAAGTATATTTCCTGTAAACAGCCTTAGTTGGATCATTTTCTTAAATCTGGTCTTGCAGTTTTGGCGTTTTGATTTTTCATTCCTTTAATATTTACCATTATTGCTGTAACTGATTCAAATCTATTGTTTTACTGTTTTATATACTTCTCATGTCATTTTTCTTCCTCCTTTACTAATGTTTAAAATGCAACACTCAAGTTTCTTTAATTTTT
>SJYQ01000603.1:871668-905513 GCA_006410935.1 Redunca redunca | reverse complement strand
CGGACTTTTGTTGGCAAAGTAATGTCTCTGCTTTTCAATATGCTATCTAGGTTGGTCATAACTTTTCTTCCAAGGAGTAAGCGTCTTTTAATTTCATGGCTGCAATCACCATCTGCAGTGATTTTGGAGCCCCCCAAAATAAAGTCTGACACTGTTTCCACTGTTTCCCCATCTATTTGCCGTGAAGTGTTGGGACCAGATGCCATGATCTTCGTTTTCTGAATGTTGAGCTTTAAGCCAACCTTTTCACTCTCCTCTTTCACTTTAATCAAGAGGCTTTCTAGTTCCTCTTCACTTTCTGCCATAAGGGTGGCGTCATCTGCATATCTGAGGTTTTTGATATTTCTCCTGGCAATCTTGATTCTAGCTTGTGCTTCCTCCAGCCCAGCATTTCTCATGATGTACTCTGCATAGAAGTTAAATAAGTAGGGTGACAATATACAGCCTTGATGTACTCCTTTTCCTATGTGGAACCAGTCTGTTGTTCCATGTCCAGTTCTAAGTGTTGCTTCTTGACCTGCATTTAGGTTTCTTAAGAGGCAGGTTAGGTGGTCTAGTATTCCCATCTGTTTCAGAATTTTCCACAGTTTATTGTGATCCACACAAAGACTTTGGCATAGTCACTAAAGCAGAAATAGATGTTTTTCTGGAACTCTCTTGCTTTTTCGATGATCCAGCGGATGTTGGCAATTTGATCTCTGGTTCCTCTGCCTTTTCTAAAACCAGCTTGAACGTCAGGAAGTTCACGGTTCATGTATTGCTGTAGCCTGGCTTGGAGAATTTTGAGCATTACTTTCCTAGCGTGTGAGGTGAGTACAATTGTGTGGTAGTTTGAGCATTCTTTGGCATTGCCTTTCTTTGGGCCTGGAATGAAAACTGACCTTTTCCAGTCCTGTGGCCACTGCTGAGTTTTCCAAATTTGCTGGCATATTTAGTGGAGCTCTTTCACAGAATCATCTTTCAGGATTTGAAATAGCTCAACTGGAATTCCATCACCTCCACTAGCTTTGTTCGTGTGATGCTTTCTAAGGCCCACTTGACTTCAGATTCCAGGATGTCTGGCTCTGGGTGCCCTAAATAACTGACTATTTGAGTAACCCTGTGTTTACCTTCATGCAATGTAATTCCCATTCTTATGTTGTAAATTTACCAACACAGCAAGCCCTCAAACCCCTCAGCTCTCCACCATCAATCCCAATAAAGGCAGAACTCCAATTAATCCCATTCCATGCTTTCTCTTTCTCTGTCTACTTGGGACCTTGTTGGGTAGCTCCAGGTGTGGCCAAGTCCCAAGGACCTGGCCATAATATACTCTTTTCTTCCCCAAGTTTCCGTGATGTTTGTTTTTGAAATGCATCTTGAAATCATAGTAACCACAAAGATGGGTCTAATCACAACTCTGACTCTAGGAAGGGAAACGTCTCTGGGGCCTTACCGCAAGTAATATGGGCCTGACTGAGATCCACCAGGCAACTCTAATTGATAGCATCAGTGTTCAAAGGCTAAAATCTATGTTGAACAAGTAGTTGAAGTTTATTGACTTTCTTGGTTGTCTAAAATAATTTTTTAATCAAACTGAGACTTTTTCAGTCATTAATTTTCTATTTTTTCTTGCTTTCTCTCTTTACTCTCCATTATGTATGTGTTGGTACATTTAATGGTGTCTCACATTTCCCTGAGGCTCTGTTACCTTCTTCTTCCTTTTCTCTGTTCTTCAGATTGTATAATTCTCTATTAATCTATCTTTAAGTTTCTTGATTCTTAGACCAGTTCAAATAAACTCTTGATCCCTTTATGTGATCCCTACCCCCACCCCCACTTTGGGTTACTCTACTTTTCAACTGCATTATTTCCATTTGATTCTTTATTCTCTATTTGATGTGACATTGTCTTCATATCTTCCTTAAGTGGTTCCTTTTTTGTTCTTTAAACATGTTTATAATAGCTCCTTCAGAGCCTGTGTCTATTAAATGTGATATCTGGGACTTCTCATAGTTTCTGTTGCCTTCTGTTTTTTCCTGTGTATGGGTCACACTTTTCCGTTTATTGGTATGTATTATAATTTTTTTTCTGGAAAACTGACATTTTATTAATCTTGATGTGCTGTGCTAAGGTGCTTCAATCCTGTCTGATTCTTTGCTGAGCCTGTGAACAGTAACCCACCAGGCTCTTTTGTCCATGGGATTCTCCAGGCATGAATACTGGAACGGGTTTGCCATTTCCTACTCCAGGAATCTTCCCGACACAGGGATCGAACATGCCTCACTTTCCTCTCCTGTGTTTGCAGGCGGGTTCTTTACCACCTAGCACCACCTGTGTAGTAATTTGGAAACTGACTTTTCTACCTTCAGTATTTGTTATGCTGCTGTTTATTTAATGATGTATTTCTTACTGCTCTATAATCTTAACAAACTTGGTGGATTAAGACAAATTATTATATCACTATTTGGAGGTCAGAAGCTGAGAATGGTTTTCCGTGGGCTAAAACCAAGGTGACAGCTTGGCTGCTTTCCTTCTGGGGACTCAAGAGAAGAATCTGTTTCCTATCCTTGTCTAGTTTCTCAGTTTGGCCCATAGTTTCTGACTTGTGATCCTCTTCTATTTTGAAAGCCAACAGTAGCTAGGCAAGCCTTTCTCATGCTCCATTAGTCTAACACTAACCTTATTGCATCTCTCTTCCATGTTATAAGGACCCTTATTACATTTGGCCCACCAGGATAATCTAGGAGACTCTCTCTATCTCAAATCCAGCTGATCAGCAAGCTTAATTCTATCTCCAAACTTAATGCCGTCTTGCACTATAGCATACCATAGTTACAGTTTCCAGGATATCACCATTTGTGGGGAGCCAATATTCTGCCTACCATACTTGAATAAAAATATTTTAGTTAATTACATTTTCCCACATTATAAAGTCATTGAAATCACTCTCCAAAGGGGGCTTCCTTGGGCACATTCACAATATCCCTAGATTACTTATTTTACATTCTGAAAAACTGATCCATAAATATGATTTTTTTTTTAGCTTTTGAATGTCATAGGTATTTATTAGCAGAGCTTGACTAAAAACTAGTTATCTTGAGCTCCAGTTCAGTGCATATTTTTTCTCAACAATCTTCCTTCCAAATATTTATAAGTGAGGATTGTAATGATGGTGACTAGATAGATCTGTCTTCCTCTATGAAAGGGATTGGTGTTATTAATGCCTGAATATGTGGACACATGCACTCATTAGACAACTAAATCTATTCAAATTATATATGGAAATTAAATAAAATTTCCATTTGTTGAGTACTGTTGTCAAGTGAATATAGAAATGATTTACATAGAGACAAAGTTAAATTTATAGATTTTTGCTTTGATTACAATGTGTTCTGAATATATTTTAAGAATTGTGATATCATTTAGGTTAATTTGTACTGAGGTAATAAATGTAGTCATAAGAGCTATCAGAATTCAGATAATGAGATAATTCTGAGAAATGAGATCAAATTGTAAGACACTAAGTATTTTGTGTATTCACTAAGTATTCAAGACAGAAAAGAATAAAACAAGGCTGTCTGCTATCACCCTGTTTGTTTAATCTATATGCTCAGCACATCATGAGAAATGACTGGTTGGATAAGTTTCAAGCTGGAATCAAAATAGGCGAGAGAAATGTCAATAAACTCAGATATGCAGATGATACTACTCTAATGGCAGAAAGCGAAGAGGAACTGAAGAGCTTCTTGATGAGGGTAAAGGAGGAAAAGTGAGAGAGCTGGCTTAAAATTAAAAATTAAAAAAGCTAAGATCATGGCATTCTGCCCCATTACTTCATGGCAAATAGAGGGGGAAAAGGTGGAAGTAGTAACGAATTTCTTCTTCTTGGGCTCTAAAATCACTGGCAGTGGTGACTGCAGCCATGAAATCAGAAGACATTTGCTTCTTGGCAGGAAAGCTATGACAAACCCAAACAGTGTGTTGGAAAAGCAGAGACATTACTCTGCTTACAAAGGTCTGTATATAGTCAAGACTATGGTTTTCCCAGTGGTCATGTATGGTTGTGNGCTTCTTGGCAGGAAAGCTATGACAAACCCAAACAGTGTGTTGGAAAAGCAGAGACATTATACAGACCTTTGTAAGCAGAGTATAGTCAAGGCTATGGTTTTCCCAGTGGTCATGTATGGTTGTGAGAGCTGGACTGTAAAGGTGGAGCACTGAAGAATTGATGCCTTCAAACTATGGTGCTGGAGAAGACTTCTGAGAGTCCCTTGGACAGCAAGGAGATTAAACCAGTTAATCTTAAAGGAAATCAACCCTGAAAACTTGTTAGAAGGACTGATGCTGAAGCTAAAACTTCAGTATTTTGGTCATCTGATGTGAACAGCTGACTCATTGGAAGTCCCTGATGCTGGGAAAGATTGAGGGCAGTAGAAGAGGGTGTCAGAGGATGAGATGGCTGGATAGCATTCATCTATTGTAATTCATCTGTAAAATGTTGTACTGTTTTAATTATGAAAATTGGACTTTTTCCTGAAATTGCCTTTTTCCAGGAGGCATTGTCCAGATTAGGATTAATAGCTAGATATACTTAACATTTATTAGTCTTTTAAAATAGACTCTTTTATCTGTTGAATATTAAATGAAAGAATTAAATGAAAGAATATTTTTTCAAGTACTGACTCACTTATGGACAAACTTCAAAGCAACTGAGTTTTTAAATTAAAAAACAAACAAACAAAAAAACAACATATGTCGCTCAAGTAGTATAAAAAGATAATTCAGTAAAGAAAGCAGTGCTATCAATAGCAAGATCTGATATATGAAGGGCAAGAAAGAAATTAAGATAGTACCTAAGGAGAATAAATCTATTTGGAGATGGAATTGTAAATGAAATGGAAAATCTAAAAGGAGAGGTGGAAGANCTGACTCATTGGAAGTCCCTGATGCTGGGAAAGATTGAGGGCAGTAGAAGAGGGTGTCAGAGGATGAGATGGCTGGATAGCATTCATCTATTGTAATTCATCTGTAAAATGTTGTACTGTTTTAATTATGAAAATTGGACTTTTTCCTGAAATTGCCTTTTTCCAGGAGGCATTGTCCAGATTAGGATTAATAGCTAGATATACTTAACATTTATTAGTCTTTTAAAATAGACTCTTTTATCTGTTGAATATTAAATGAAAGAATTAAATGAAAGAATATTTTTTCAAGTACTGACTCACTTATGGACAAACTTCAAAGCAACTGAGTTTTTAAATTAAAAAACAAACAAACAAAAAAACAACATATGTCGCTCAAGTAGTATAAAAAGATAATTCAGTAAAGAAAGCAGTGCTATCAATAGCAATATCTGATATATGAAGGGCAAGAAAGAAATTAAGATAGTACCTAAGGAGAATAAATCTATTTGGAGATGGAATTGTAAATGAAATGGAAAATCTAAAAGGAGAGGTGGAAGAGTTAAATTACTCCAGATGAAAGGTGCTGCAAAAAATAACAACTCAATGCTCACACAAGAAGACAGAGAAAAGACTTCTGTTATATAAATTTTAACTGAATTGAAAACTTAACCATAATATCCATTCATTAGCAGTATTAATGCCTAGTTCTTGAACTTGATGCTTTTATAACTAAAAGACCTGTTGAAAGAGGAAAGGTTCATCATTGCTTTTTTTTTTTATTGAAAGGATCAAGTTTTTGCAAGGGAAATCTGGAACTACACTAAAGTTCTAATGGATTCACCATGTGTCTGAAACTTAGATAATGTGTAAACCTTTTCATAGGTTTTCTGCCTTTTGAGTGGAAAATAGTATCTGCCCATCAACATAGTGAATGGTTACTATGAAGGATACTTAGAGAAAAGACAGTATGTTTAATATTACAACTCCAAAGCTTGCATTCTCCTGGGGATGCTGAGCATAATATGATGATACATATTTAGTATACTTGGTTATGAATTATTGTGAGGAAAAAGAGATTATATAACATCTGTCTTACCTTATGTGTGATCCTGTTCCCATTACGAGTTCAAACATGGTTAAGATAATGCTGGAGAGCTATGCTTAACCATTAAAGCAAAAAGTAAAATATACCTTCATGATTTTTATAAGAGGACTTGTACCTGAATGTATTTTTTCCTTTCAGGAACCCAAAGGTAGTCTTCAGGGTTGTTTTTTGTTTTTGTTTTTTATGTTCCTTTGAATTTGTATTATGCCACAGATGATTTTATATTCACCAAGTGATTGATAGAAAATTTAGTATTATTTGTGCAGGCTCATTTATATGAGTAATGAGGATACTAACTAGGACAGCACCATTCATATTTCATGAAATTGTTGTTCAGTTGCTTAGTTGTGTCCGACTCTTTGCAACCCAATGGACTGCAGCCTGCCACTAACCTTCACTATCTCCCAGAGTTTGCTGTCCTCCAGTATCTTCCAGAGTTTGCTAAAACTCAAGTACATTGTGTTGATGATGCCATCCAGCCATCTCATCCTCTGATGCCCCTATCTCCTGCCTGCAATCTTTCTCAGCATCAGGGTCTTTTTGAATGAGTCAGCTCTTTGCATCAGGTGGCCAAAGCATTGGAGCTTCAGCTTCAGCATCAATCCTTCCAGTGAATATTCAGGACTGATTTCCTTTAGGATTGAATGGTTTGATCTCCTTGCAGTCCAAAGGGCTCTCAAGAGTCTTGTCCAGCACCACAGTACAAGAGTCAATTCTTAGGGGCTTGGCCTTCTATATGGTCCAACTCTCGCATCTGTACATACTACTACAAACACCATGCTGCTGCTGCTAAGTCGCTTCAGTCATGTCTGACTCTGTGCGACCCCATAGACACCAGCCCACCAGGCTCCCCTGTCCCTGGGATTCTCCAGGCAAGCACACTGGAGTGGGTTGCCATTTCCTTCTCCAGTCCACGAAAGTGAAAAGTGAAAGAGAAGTCGCTCAGTCATGTCCGACTCTTCGAGACCCCATGGACTGCAGCCTACCAGGCTCCTCCGTCCCTGGGATTTTCCAGGCAAGAATACCGGAGTGGGGTGCCATTGCCTTCTCCAACTACAAACACCATAGCTTTGAATAAATGGACCTTTGGTGGCAAAGTGATGTCTCTGCTTTTTAATATACTGTATAGGTTTTATTTAGCTTTCCTTTTCAGGAGCAAGTGTTTTTAAATTTCATTTTAAATTACTGACAATGTAGTCACCATTTGCAGTGATTTTGGAGCTCAAGAAAATAAAGTCTGTCACTGTTTTCATTGTTTACCCTTCTATTTGCCATGAAGTTATGACAGGATGAGATGGCTGGATGGCATCACTGACTCAATCGATGTGAGTCTGAGTGAACTCTGGGAGTTGGTGATGGACAGGGAGGCCTGGTGTGCTGCGATTCATGGGGTCACAAAGAGTCNAGGATGAGATGGCTGGATGGCATCACTGACTCAATCGATGTGAGTCTGAGTGAACTCTGGGAGTTGGTGATGGACAGGGAGGCCTGGTGTGCTGCAATTCATGGGGTCACAAAGAGTCGGACACGACTGAGCGACTGAACTGAACTGAACTGATAGGACCAGATGTCATGATCTCTGTGTTTTGGATGTTGAGGGTTTTTTTTTTTTAATTATTTTAATAAGAGGGTATTTCTTTACAATAGCATGGTGTTTTTCGCCATACATCAACATGAATTACTCATGGATGCACATGTGTATCCCCATCCTGAATCCTCCTCCCTTTTCCCTCCCCACCTCATCCCTCTGAGTTGTCCTAGAGCACCAGCTTTGAGTGCCCTGCTTCGTGCATTGAATGTGCACTGGTTATCTGTTTTACATATGGTAATACACATGTTTCAGTGCTATTCTCTCAAATTGTCCCACCCTCACCTTCTTGTACATAGTGCAAAAGTCTGTTCTTTACATCTGTGTCTCTTTTGCTGCCTTGTGTATAGGGTCATCATTACCGTCTTTCTAAATTCCATATATATGCATTAATATATGGTATTGGTGTTTCTCTTTCTGACTTATTCACTCTGTATAACAGGCTCCAGTTTCTTCCACCTCATTAGAACTGACTCAAATTTGTTCTTTTTCATAGCTGAGTAATATTCCATTGTGTGTATATACCAGAGCTTCTTTATCCATTTGTCTGCCGATGGACATCTAGGTTGGGATCCTGGGCAGTACACTTCTGCCAGGAGTGTCACAGACTGAGGTCAGCTCCCTAGAGGAGAAATAAGACATGCCTGGGACTGTGTCCTCATGGTGCAGCCAGAAAATGGAGCAGCTGGGACCAGGGAGGTGCATAAGAGGCATGGGCCACCTGGGACAGTGTGCTCGCCGAGCACCCAGTCGCCTGAGCACCTTGAAAGCACAAGGTGCTTCCTGAGCACCTGGGAAGGGCATAAAACTCACAGCCTATCTGGGTCAATGCCCTTGCAGAACACTTGAGAACCTGAGTGGCTTAGACCTGGGAAGTGCACGAAATGCAGGGCCCACTTGGGGCAGTGCCCTTGCAGAACGCTCTGGAGCCTGAGCTGTGTGGACCTGGGGGAGGACATGCTGCCATGGGCTGTGGCAAACCCAGTGTGGTCCATCCACTGGGAGCACTCCCAACTCATGCCAGCTGTATTTGGTTGCAGTGTCCCTCCCTCCCCACAGCACAACTGAACGAATGAACCTACATAAGTGGCCACCTTCGCCCCCTTGTATCAGGGTAGAAGTTAAACACTGTAGAGACTTGCAAACAGAGGAAGGCAAAAGAAACAAAGAAGGGGGAACCACTCTGAATGTTGAGTTTCAAACCAGCTTTTTCACTCTCCTCTTTTACCCTCATCAAGAGGCTCCTTAGTTTCTCTTTCTTTTCTGCCATTAGAGTGATATAATCTACATATCTGAAGTTGTTGATATTTCTCCCGGCAATCTTGGTTCCAGCTTGTGATTCAATCCAGCCCAGCATTTCACACAATGTACTCTGCATTAAAGTTAAATAAGCAGGGAGACAATATACAGCCTTGACGTACTCCTTTTGCAATTTTGAACCAGTCCATTATTCCTTGTCTGGTTCTGACTGTTGCTTATTGAACTGCATACAAGTTTCTCAGGAGACAGGTAAAGTGGTCTGGTATTCCTATGTCTTGAAGAATTTTCTACAGTTTGCTGTGATCCACATAGTCAAAGGCTTTAGCATAGTCAATAGAGCAGATATTTTTCTAGAATTCCCTAACTTTCTCTATGATCCAACAAGTGTTGGATATTTGATCTCTGATTCATCTGCCTTTTCTAAATCCAGCTTATACATCTGGAAGTTCTCAGTTCATGTACTGTTGAAGCCTAGCTTGAAGGATTTTTGAGTGTAACCTTATTAGTACATGAAATGCATGCAATTTTGTGGTAGTTTGAGCCTTCTTTGGCATTGCCTTTCTTTGGGATTGGAATGAAAACTGACCTTTTCCAGTCCTGTGGCCACTGCTGAGTTTTCCAAATTTGCTGACATATTGAGTGCAGCACTTTTACAAATCATCTTTTGGGATTTTTAGATACCTCAACTGGAATACCATCACCTCCACTAGCTATGTTCATAGTAATGCTTCCTAAAGCCCACTTGTCTTCACACTCCATGGTTTCTGACTATAGGTGAGTGACTACACTGTTGTGGTTGTCTGGGTCATTAAGAAATTTTTTGTTTAGTTGTTCTGTGTGTTCTTGCTACCTCCTTTTAATCTCTTCTGCTTCTATTAGGTCCTTATTGTTTCTGTTCTTTATCATGCCTGTCCTTGCACAAAATGTTCTCTTGATATTTCTAACTTTTTAAAAGAGCTCTTTAGTCTTTCCCATTCTATTGTCTTCCTCTATTTATTTGCATTGTTCACATGAGAAGACTATCTCTCCTTGCTGTTCTCTGGAACTCTGCATTCAGTTGGGTATATCTTTCATGGACTAGTTAAACTAATTAAGGTAATTAGTTTTTACCTTAGTTTAACAGCTTAAACCTAAGCAACATTCAGAGAATAGCTACTGTGTATTATCTTATGACCAGGACTGCTGTGTTTTATAGAATCTTTAACATTTGAGATAAAGGAAAGTTGGAGATCATCTAGAAGACTGGCATATAATTAGTAACAGGTAATTGTTGTTGTTCAGTTGCCTACAGTGTGGGAGACCTGGGTCAGGAAGATCCTCTAGAGAAGAAAATGGCAACCCACTCCAGTACTCTTGCCTGGAAAATCCCATGGACAGAGGAGCCTGGTAGGCTACAGTCCATGGGGTCACAAAAAATTGGACATAACTGAGTGACTTCACTTCTTTCTTTTCAGTTGCTAGGTCTTGTCTGACCTTTGAGCTCCATGAACTGCAGTGTGCCAGGCTTCTCTGTCTTCCACTATCTCCTGGAGTTTGCTTAAACTCCTATCCATTGAGTCAGTGATGCCATCCAACCACCTTATTCTCTGTCATTCTGTTCTCCTGCCCTCAATCTTTCCCAGCATCAGAGTCTTTTCCAATCAGTTGGCTCTTTGTATCAGGTGGCCAAACTATTGGAGCTTAGCATCAGTCCTTCCAGTGAATATTCATGTTTAATTTCCTTTAGTATTGACTAGTTTGATCTCCTTGCAGTGCAAGGGACTCTCAAGAGTCTTCTCCAGCACCACAGTTGAAAGCATCAATTCTCGGGCATTCAGCCTTCTCACCCATACATGACTACTGGAGAAACCATAGCTTTGACTAGATGGAACTCTGTTGGTAAAGTGCTGTCTCTGCTTTTTAATACCCTGTCTAGGTTTTAGATACCTGACTTAGTCAATAAATTAGCTTTGTTAAACTAAATCACAGCTATTTCAAGGTTAATCTGGTGATAACATAATTCTCACTCATTTTCATATTTGTTTGAATGACAGAGAAAAGGGAGGATATTTTCATTTATCATGAAGTAAATTGGGTGGATATTGTCTATGAGAAGTAAATGATTTCTATTGTGATGGAAAAACATTTGAAACCTGCTGATGTAAAGCAACCTGTCCAAGAATGTTCATCAATAGGAAAATCACTTAAATAACATAAGTTCCAAATTGATTTTTTTTTTTTCTACTGCATCAGTTTCTTTCCTGTTTCTGTATCTTTGTGACCCAGAAAATAAATGGTAGAGGGTAGAGCCAGAAGCACTTTAATCACAATTCATGCTTGATCCCTCTGAACATCTAAAATCAAAATGCTTCATCTTGTCAGCAGCAAAAACAAGATATGGTATATAGTGAGCTGATTCAAAGCTATTGCAAGCCAAGAGAGCAGATGAAATAGCCTATGATTTTGTCATTTCCTTATTTACCTAAGGAAGCAAATAATCCAGCATGGTGTGCCATGTAAGTCTGGATGTGAGTGGAAATCTGGGTTCATTTTACTGAGATGTGGAGGGAGTGAGTTGAATCTAGGGAAAGGACCACAATCAAACAACAGGTTTGCCTTATAGACTATGAATTTGGAATACTGGAAATTTATATCTCTGCCTCACACCATATTAAAAAAAAAAAGACACAAATGGATTAAATGTAAAAAAAAAAAAATAGAACCCCAAAGAATTAAAAGGTGGGGCTAACACTTTATATGATGCAGAGACTACTATAACACTGGGTTGCTTTGTTTTTTTAAAACATAAATTTATTTATTTTAATTGGAAGCTAATTACTTTACAATATTGTATTGGTTTTGCCATACATCAAAATGAATCCGCCACAGGTATACACGTGTTCCCCATCCTGAATCCCCCTCCCTCCTCCTTCCCCATATTAATAAATGTATATCATATTTGATTAAGTGCAGTTTAAATTATTAAATTGTTAATGTGAAAATAACTGCTGATATCTATATAAACAGAAGCATTTTATCCCCAGGTTGGACCTATATCTGTGACAAATCGATAGTATTTGCCTTATGCATTTGTTCATCTTGTTTATAAATGTAGTCTTTAAACTTACTAAGAACCATAATTTCAAGTAATCTACCATTAAATCACCATTTTACAAATCTACTTTGTACAAGCTTAATCAGTCATAAAAATGTCAAGGATACAGCCATTCAGTACAGAACAGTCCCAAGATACTAGTTAGAAACATTTTCAAGTAATGCAAAAGCAAAAGCTCTTGTTAATAGGGTGCTATAATTACAAGATAGCTTGTAATGTGAAGAAACAGTAGATTAATTCTTTTAGAAGGGCAAGATGTGGCTTAGCATATGAATATGAATGGCACTTACATTCCCCTTAAATAATCTTCCAGTAAATATCAAGCTGCACTGTTAATATCAATGCAGCTGTTCCTCTGATGTCATCATTTTTGTAGTTACACTCATAAATTTGGAATATGGAGATGTACATAATATTAAGTTTCTGAGCATATCACAAGAATTGTATAATTATAGAAATTTAACCCTTTAACCCTTAGTTTGGCCCCTGGTAAATAGCAGAGAGGGAACACAGCTCCACTCATCAACAGAAATTGGATTAAAGTATCACTGAGAAGCCAAAAGCAAAGGAAAAAGGAAAGATATACCTATTTGAATGCAGAGTTGCAAAGAATAGCAAGGAGAGGTGAGAAAGCTTTCCTCAGCTATCAGTACAAAGAAATAGGGGGAAACAATAGAATGCAAAAGACTAGAGACCTCTTCAAGAAAATTAGATACCAAAGTGAAAGTGAAAGTGAAGTCTCCTGCATTGTAGGCAGACGCTTTACCATCTGAGCGACCAGAGACACCAAGGGAAAATTTAAAGCAAGATGGGCTTCAAGAAAGGACAGATATGGTATGAACTTAACAGCAGAAGATATTACGAAGAGGTGGGAAGAATACACAGAAGAACTGTACAAAAAACATCTTCACAACCCAGATAATCACGATGGTGTGATCACTCACCTAGTGCCAGACATCCTGGAGTATGAAGTCAAGTGGGCCTTAGGAAGCATCACTACAAACAAAGCTAGTGGAGGTGATGGAATTCCAGTTGAGCTGTTTCAAATCCTGAAAGATGATGCTGTGAAAGTGCTGCATTCAATATGTCAGCAAATTTGGAAAACTCAGCAGTGGCCACAGGACTGGAAAAGGTCAGTTTTCATTCCAATCCCAAAGAAAGGCAATGCCAAAGAATGTTCAAACTACTGCACAGTTGCACTCATCTCACATGCTAGTAGGGCTTCCCTGGTGTCTCAGAGGTTAAAGTGTCTGCCTGGAATGCGGGAGACTTGGGTTCAATCCCTGGGTTGGGAAGATCCCCTGGAGAAGGAAATGGCAACCCACTCCAGTACTCTTGCCTGGAGAATCCCATGGAGGGAGGAGCCTGGTAGGCTACAGTCCATGGGGTCACAAAGAGTCCAACACGACTGAACGACTTCACTTTCACTTTCTTTCACATGCTAGTAAAGTAATGCTCAAAATTCTCCAAGCCAGGCTACAGTGATAGGTGAACCATGAACTTGCAGATGTTCAAGCTGGTTTTAGAAAAAGCAGAGGAACCAGAGATCAAATTGCCAACATCTGCTGGATCATTGAAAAAGCGAGAGTTCCAGAAAAATATCTATTTCTGCTTTAGTAACTATGCCAAAGCTGTTGACTGTGTGGGTCACAATAAACTGTGGAAAATTCTGAAAGAGATGGGAATACTAGACCAACTGACCTGCCTCTTGAGAAACCTGTATGCAGGTCAAGAAGCAACAGTTAGAACTGGACATGGAACAACAGACTGGTTCTAAGTAGGAAAAGCAGTACATCAAGCTTGTATATTGTCAGCCTGCTTATTTAACTTATATGCAGAGTACATCATGAGAAACTGGGCTGGAGGAAGTAAAATCTGGAATCAAGATTGCTGGGAGAAAAATCAATAACCTCAGACATGCAGACGATGCAACCCTTATGGCAGAAAGTGAAGAGGAACTAAAAAGCCTCTTGATGAAAGCGAAAGAGGAGAGTGAAAAAGTTGACTTAAAGCTCAACATTCAGAAAACAAAGATCATGGCATCTGGTCCCATCACTTCATGGCAAATAGATGGGGAAACAGTGGCTGACTTTATTTTTGGGAGCTCCAAAAATCACTGCAGATGGTGATTGCAGCCATGAAATTAAAAGATGCTTACTCTTTGGAAGGAGAGCTATGACCAACCTAAACAGCATATTAAAAAGCAGAGACATTAGTTCATCAACAAAGGTCCATCTAGTCAAGGCTATGGTTTTTCCAGTGGTCATGTATGGATGTGAGAGTTGGATTATAAAGAAAGCTGAGTGCTGAAGAATTGATGCTTTTGACTGTGGTGTTGAAGACTCTTGAGAGTCCCTTGAGCTGCAAGGAGATCCAACCAGTCCATCCTAAAGGAAATCAGTCCTGGGTGTTCATTGGAAGGACTGATGTTGAAGCTAAAATTCCAATACTTTGGACCTGATGCACCTGATGCAGAGCTGACTCATTTGAAAAGACCCTGATGCTGGGAAAGATTGAGGGCAGGAGGAGAAGGGGTCGACAGAGGATGAGTTGGTTGGATCGCATCACCAACTAAATGGACATGAGTTTGAGTAAATTCTGGGATTTGGTGATGGACAGGGAGGGCTGGTGTGCTGCACTCCATGGGGTCGCAAAGAGTCAGACACAAATGAGTGACTGAACTGAACTGAACCCTTCCTAGTGCAGGAAACAAGGTAACACTTCCAGCCCAGTGTTAATGAGAAAGAGCTACCAAGGATAAAAATAAGAAGATTAGATAGAAAGTTACAAAATATATTACATTTTAGAGGAGTATTCATATATATATATATGCAGAATAAGCCCCCAAAAGAATTATATCTTATCTATAATTCATGAAGATAACCTTTTGCATTTAATACCAGATAATAGATCTAAGAATAATTTGAACCCAAATCATTGGAAAATTTACAAATTTTCAGTTACCACCACCGTGGCATAGCTGTAAATTAACACAGAATGAAAGGTAAATGGATTTTTTTATGGTAGTTATTTTTAAATGTCTTGAGGTTAGAGAATCATAATAATCTACATTTATGTCCTCTATTGTCAATTTAGAAGCATAAAATTAATAAAAATTGACTCAAATGTAGTAAATTATAGAAACAGAATCGTATTCTAATGTTTTCAAGAGCTACGAAAAAGAATTGAAATGATTTTACATATGTTTTCAGTTTAATTCAAATCAAAATTATTTTCCTGAAATACTTTTCTAATTATAAAGTTAATAAAAAACTATTGTGAAAAGTTTGGAAAGTAAAACACTTGAAGAAAGATAACTATTATGCACATTTTGACTAATTTTACCCTAGTCCATTTATTGCGATGTACTTACTAAAGTGAACATGTAAACTTTTATTCTGCTTCTTTTCATAACATAAATATGTCTCCTGTGGCGAAACAAACTACATGGCATTGAGGAAGCTTGAGGGAAAACATTATTGAGATTTTAACTAAATTCAAAATGAGAGACAATGGTTTGGACTAGATGATGCCACTGGAGAGTATGGGAAATACCACATTAGGGGTAAGTTTTGAAAGTAGAGCCAATGATACCTGCTATCTGCTGATGGATGCAATGTAGCCTATAGATTAAAAAGAGGAATCAAAGACGACTTCTGTGTTTTCAAGTTGAGTAACCAAGTGAATATCATTGACTGAGAAGATAGCTTGTGAAGGAGTAGAAGGTATAAAAAAGAATTTCACTGGAGTCATGTTAAGACTGAGATATCTAGTAGATATTATACCAAGTAGAGATGTTGGTTAAAAGTTAAATATGCAAATATATGAAGCTTAGGGAAGTGATGATCATTGAAATTAAAAAAACAAAGCCCTGGTCCTCCTGTAGGAATTAGAAGATTCAGAGATGATTATAAGATATAAATGTTTATTGAATATAATTATCCATTATTTCTGAAGGAAAGGTAGATAAATACCATATCCTGCTGGAAATTTAGTATTACACAATTTAAAGAAAAGCTAATATTTTAAGTGCCTGCTACATGACATGTCAGAGAACACAATGGCAACCCACTCCAATACTCTTTGTCTGGAAAATCCCATGGACAGAGGAGCCTGGTAGGCTGCAGTCCATGGGGTTGTGAAGAGTTGGACATGACTGAGCAACTTCACTTTCACTTTTCAGTTTCATGCATTGGAGAAGGAAATGGCAACCCACTCCAGTGTTCTTGCCTGGAGAATCTCTATGGGGTCGCACAGAATCGGACACAACTGAAGTGAGTTAGCAGCAGCAGCATGTGACATGTACATCTTCTAACATTTTAAATGTGTTAAGATGATATTCAATCCTCACAAATACTTCTGTGTGTCAGTATTGCTTATTATCACAGAGCACAACATAGGCAAGGCAGGGTCACCTATAGAGCCTAAAGAGTTAGTTTTGCCAGTAGCTTGAGAATGGTCTAAATACTTCTGTCAAATGCTAGGGGAGTTCTCTGGCTTAGATATCATCTTGTTTACATTTTTGTAGAAATTAAATTGACATGTTAAAATAGGTTCAGTTTTGTTTTATTGTAGAAGATATAATCAAAACCTTACCGTCAGATACACACACACAAACACACACATAAACAAACCAGGGTTTGAATTTGATATTCCACCCAATGAAAAAATAATCTTGTGCAGGGCTCTAGCTGCCATTCTTTCTTGTTGATAACATGGGCGATTTTCATGTGTAAAGTGTGAAGGATGAGATTCATGAACCATCCTGACTGAAGTGAATAATGATATTGTGAAGTTTAAATCTGACTTTCTGTGGAAGCCAGACCTGCTAAAATGAGTAATAATTTTTAAAATCCACACTTTTTGGTACATACCATATAAGAGAACGTTATATTTGTGAAAATAAAAAAAATTTATAGAATGAGATGTTATTTCAGTTTTTCTCTACTGTTAGATTTTCCTCATGTCAATTGTAGCTACCTAGAGACTCATACTGAGCTCTGCAGTTCCACATGTTATGTGATGCCTGCATAGAGTTGCTGATAATTCCTCTTACGCTGAAAGAAATACGGAGCAAGTTAGCAATTTGCAAGGGATCATTTTGAAAAGCTATAAGGGATAAAGCTATAGCCACAGAGCCTGATTAGTTAAAAATGGGTTCTCTAATGAGGATGTGAACACTAATTTCAGGCTTTATGATTCTCTGCTGGAATTACCACTGATTTTCTAAGAGTTCTAAGGAGTGGATTTAGGAATGGAAGAATAACAATTGGCCCAAAAGTCATTGTATGTCTTCTACTTCATTATTAAATTGCATAATCTTTTCTTTGCCAGCAAAGGTCCATCTAGTCAAAGCTGTGGTTTTTCCAGTAGACATATATGGATGTGAGAGTTGGACTATAAAGAATAGTGCTGAAGAATTGATGCTTTTGAACTGTAGTGTAGAAGACTCTTGAGATTCCCTAGGACTGCAAGGAGATCCAACCAGTCAATCCTGAAGGAAATCGGCCCTGAATATTCATTGGAAGGACTGATGCTGAAGCTGAAACTCCAGTACTTTGGCCACTGGATACGAAAAACTGACTCATCTGAAAAGACCCTGATTCTGGGAAAGATTGAAGGTGGGAGGAGAAGGGGATGACAGAGGATGAGATGGTTGGATAGCATCACCGACTCAATGGACATGAGTTTGAGTAAACTCTGGGAGTTGGTGATGGACAGGGAGGCGTGGTGTGCTGCAGTCCATGGAGTCACAAAGAGTCAGAAATGACTGAGTGACTGAACCGAACCTTTTCTAGCTTTAGTTCTGTGTATGTGGAATAGGGATATGGTGGCTGTACTTCCTGCTGCAGTGTGATTGTGAAGATAAAATGAGTAAATATATGGATGACATAGAAATATGCATGTTGTATAGTTATACAAATGTTATTATAGTTTAATCACCTAGACTCGTAGAATACACATGAAGTATTTTAAGATTTAATGCAAAGCCAAATGAATATTTAACAAGCAGTGAATTTCCAAAAACAACTTTAAGATGTATTTTTAAAATTAGCCTATTTACAGAAATACAAAAGAGTACGGGTTTCTTTGTTAAGTTTACGAGAACTTAGTACAGCAAAAGCAATTCTCAGTAGAGAATTATTTGAAAGCCAGATGATCTTCATAGGAATATAAAAAAATTGTGAATGATTTATGTTATTTCTGAGGTTTTTACATTTTTAAAGCTTCTTGATTACTTAGATTTGTTCACATCTTCCCAGCAATTCTCAAGTACTGTTATTCAAGGTGGTATGGGCAAAGTGGTTACTTCCAAGAATACAAAACCAAAACCCCCCAAAAAACTTACCATATTACACCCTTCTTCAAGAGCAATGACTCTTGTTTTGGTTATTATCTTTATAAGTAGAAACATATTTTTTGTTCACTCATCAGTTCAACATCAAATTTGTTTAGCATTTATTGTGTGCCAGGGCAGTAATAAAAGCAGACAAAGTTTTATCTTCAGGGAACTTGCAGTCTGTTGATGAAGACAGTGAGGTAAAGAATAAGCCATGCTAATATGTGAAATAGAGAGGTTTCTCGGCAGTGATAACTGCCCTTGCAAACACTTGAGAAGCATGGTTGACATGTTGGAAGGACAAAAATGTCGGCTTCCCTGGAGCAGATTGAGTAAGAGGAAGAGTGATTCAAACAAAGACGGAGAAGCAGGCAAGGCCAAATTATGTATATGAGTTGAGACCTCATATTACCTTTTATTCAATGGAGAAGGAAATGGCAACCCACTCCAGTGTTCTTGCCTGGAGAATCCCATGGACAGAGGAGCCTGGTGGGCTACAGTCCTAAGGATCGCAGAGAGTCAGACATGACTGAGTGACTAGGCATTACCTCTTATTCAAGGTAAGAACATTGAATTTTGTAGGTTTAGAACACATGAAACAAATCAATGGCTTTTGGCACTCATTTAATGTAACAAATTTTTCTGAAAACACTATGTGTTAATAAATGTGACAGGAAATGTGATTTCTTTATATTAGTTTTAGGCAGACACTTTGCCAACTTATTTGGCACATGGTTTTCATTCAGAGAATAATATGTAGGGGCAAACTTGAGTTGTGCACCATGTTGAGATAAAATCACCACGTTTGGCT
Source organism: Redunca redunca (assembly GCA_006410935.1). NCBI lineage: Eukaryota > Metazoa > Chordata > Mammalia > Artiodactyla > Bovidae > Redunca > Redunca redunca. Next base: position 886,429 of record SJYQ01000603.1, on the reverse strand, counting down.
TCATGTAACTATGTCAAACCAGAGGGATAGAAGGATAGCATCTTCTGTGATCATCTCTTTGCTGAATTTACGTGTTTTTTGTGTTTCAAAGTGTCATCATTTTTGGCCTTAATTTGGCTCAAAATTATTTTTTGGTGCTATATCTTAATTTTTAAATGAAATTTGAATAAGAAGCAATCATAAGCCCTAAAAAGTTAAATATTTGTGAAGAATATGGCACAAAAAGAATAATTCATCTACAAAAGATTCCCTTGCAATCCCTTGCATCAAATACTATTTTCTATCAAGGCTCTCTTCCTCCTTTAGGAAATATCTCTTTTAAAATGTGCCAAATTTTATGTAATATATTTCTTTACTTTCAGTTATTTATTTATATTCTCACTTAATTAAATGATTTTTTTAACTAAAAATAATTTGGATGTCTTGGGTTGAGATAGAATTTATTGTGTGTGTGTTCCTTACTGTAAGTCAGACTCTGCTTATACCAGAGTTTGTGTTCAATCATTATTTTGCCTGTTCAACTGAGTCTTCCAATGATTACAACTGTCAGTCATTCTGCAAATCTGAATAAATTTATTACAGATTTATTTACTACAGTTAAATAAAGTTAACTTGCCTGTTAAAATACTGTAAAAACCAAACTAAAAAGCACTAAAATCTTAAGTGTAGAACAACTTTCTCCATCTTAGTTTTAAAATGAGAGGAAACGTTTTTTTGGTCTGCTCGCCTTCATAACATTGAGGATGTTTTCTTTTCGTCTTTAATTTTGCACAAGAATTGCACTGTTAGCCATGTCCATGTATGCGTGCTCCGTCACTTCAGCTGTGTCTGACTCTTTGCAACCCTTTAGACGTTAGCCTACCAGGCTTCTCTGTCCATGGGATTTCCCAGGCAAGAATACTGGAGTGGGTTGCCATGCCCTTAAGTGGATCTTCCTGACCCAGGGATGGAACCTGCGTCTCCTGTGTCTCCTGCATTGTAGGTGGATTCTTTACCACTGAGCTCCCAGGGAAGCCCAGAATGCATCATAATAATTTGCAAAAAATAATGGATTTAAAAACTTAAGCACTCATAGCAGAGTGAGGGGAAAATGAAGCTCATTAAGGTGAGAGTGAACTGTATTCTGAGATGGGAAGCCAATGAGGAGCCCAGATAAATTGAATAAAGTTTGTCTGTTTCAAGGTGACTTGTTTTCTGGAATCCAAGATAACAGTGGAAATTTTAAATAGAAACAAAGATTCTGTCTTTAAGGGTACACCATAATGAACACCTAACTAGACATAGTTGCAAATAACTTAACATCTTATTTATCACAGCCCAGGGTAGAGGTAGAATACTGACTACTTGAGAATTTGGTTTTGGTTAAAAACTATTTCTAGATAGATAGATTTTAGATATGGGGTTTTCCTTTGAATCTTCAAATATGTATTACTTTCCCTTTCCTGTGATGTTTTCATAGGTCTTTGTTTTCTACTTCTGTTTTTTCATCTTTGAATGGGCCCAAGTATTTAGGATAGGTATTTCTTAATATTTAAGGTACATGCTGCTACTGCTGCTAAGTCGCTTATTCTCTCCCACAGTTCTGCTGTCAGACCTAAATTTGGAAAGCCCCAATGTGGCTCCTACCAGATATTTTTCTAAAGCAACTAGATAGAGCTGGGGTTTTGTTTGGCTCTTACGGTTCTGTCAATGCAGGACTGCAATTTTTCTTCAGAGAATGTAGCTAATCCAAATTTATGCTTCTCCTGGAGAGTTAGAATGGGTTTAGGGCCCAAACATCTCTAATGGTGAAGAGTCTTATTGAACCTTTAGCAGCAAGAATCTTTCTCTTCTAGCCCTCTGCACTCTATCAATAAAATGCTCCCTATTGATCATTTGCCTTTTCCAACCACTACCAAATAGCACCCCTTGGTCTTTTCCTTTCTGTCTTTCTTCACCCCTCACCCTCACACCCTCTCCCTTACCTCTATCTTTATCTCTGTATTTATGACTCTATCTTATTTTGTCATTATCTTTTATACTCCAAATCCCTAAGAGACTATCTTTCTGGGTTAGCCTTAGACAACACTTTTATACAGGCTCTCTGGGGTCACTGGTGATCCCACAGATGACTGATTTAGTTTATACACCATGCCCTGATCTAGTTTGTTATAGCAAGGGGACAGGATAAAATGATACAGAGTATTGCAACATAAGTGAATAAAATCACATTCAACCTCTTTTTCTAAAGAAGGATGTTGGCACAACAAGAACTTAAGGGCTTTATATCCAGAAAAATCTTAGGATTATACTGCTTATAAAACACTTCCTTTGTGCCATTTCTCAAAGCATACTTAGATTGCTAAGGAAACTGTATGGTGCCATTCATCCCCATTTCTTGCTACTCTGTGGTACACTGGAGGCATATTTTCTAACTGGAGGTAAAAATTATTATGCCATGAGTATTGCCCCAAAATGAAAAGCATGACTCTTTCTGACCCACGGTGTGATTCTAGGGTAGTTGTTATGGACTTGTGACTTTAGATTTAAGTTGTTCTTGAATCCCAAAGAAGGTTAAGATATTAGGATGATTCAAATATTTCTTTTATTCATTGACAAAAAGAAACATTACTCTGGCCAGGAGGGTAGATTACATAAAATAATTAATCCATTCCTAAAAATGATGAAGTAAAGTAAGCCAAACTTAGTATGGTAATTAAAGACAAGGAAAGACAATATATAATATTGCTTAGGTATAGAATCTGGGGGGGGAAAAAAAGATACAAATGAACTTATTTCCAAAACAGAAAGAGACTCAAAGACATGGAAAACAATCTTATGGTCACCCAAATGGAAAGGGAGATGGTGTTAGTCACTCAATCATGTCTGACTCTTTGGGACCGCATGTACTGTAGTCCACCAGATTCCTCTGTCCATGGAATTCTCCAGGCAAGAATACTAGAGTGGGTAGCCATTCCCTTCTCCAGGGAATCTTCCCAACCCAGGGATCAAACCTGAGTCACCTGGGTTACAGGCAGATTCTTTACTGGCTGAGCCACCAGGGAAGTCAAATTAGGAGATTGGGATTAACATATAAAACCACTACATAGAAAATAAATGATCAACCAGGACCCACTTACAGAACAGGGAGCTATATCCAATGTTTTGTAGTAACCTGTAAGGGAAGAGAATCTAAAGAAGTATGTATATATATATAAAAAACTGAATATGAGACTAACATAATCTTATAAATCAACTATGTTTCAATAAAAAACAAATAAAAAATATGTAATCTTAAAGTCTCCTCAGATGGAGTTACATAGGATTTCTTCATTGTTATCTTAACACTGCTTTTGGAAAATAATTTTTAAATTCTGTAAATATTTACAAATACTGTAATTGATATGCTAGTTATTTCCTGAAAGTCTTTCTTAGTCTGCCATCAGTTATACTCAGATGTATAGGTCCACATTTATACTCAAATGTTTTAAGTACCAAACAGGGAACATAAATAAATGGAAAGGCAGAGTATAATATGATGGGAGTAGTGGGGGGAGGGGAGATCAAATATAATAGAAAAGATGTGCTATGTCTAAAATTGTCCAAATTAAAGTTAAAATTTTCTAGAACATGATTGTATCACTGTGACTACATCTGTGAACCACTTTGGGGTTATGGACAACTGGATTGTAACATCTGCCCATTTGTTTCTTTTCAAATAATAAGAGGAGAAGAAATAACTAGATGTTATTTATGTTACTACTAGTCAAGTAAGATGGGGAAGGGAGTGGCACCCCACTCCAGTACTCTTGCCTGGAAAATGCCCTGGACGGAGGAGCCTGGTGGCCTGCCGTCTATGGGGTCGCACACAGTCGGACACGACTGAAGCAATTTAGCAGCAGCAGCAGTCAGGTAAGAGAACTTCCTCATCTCTAATGTAGGAAGGTCAGACCATATTTATGAGGACAAAATGCTGTAAATGCCAAGGGTTAAGAAGTGAATTGAATAGATGCCAAACTAGGAGGAGACCTGTGGAGATGGAGAATGCAACTGTATATAAGTGGATTCTTTTCTTGTGAACCTGAAGCTTTACTCTGAGATTCAATGAACTTATCACTCTAGAACTTTGCTCAAAAATAATCTCAGCGAAGGTCCCTTGATTAGTCAATTTAATATTGCAAGCACCCTGGCTTTCATAATCCCTTTAACCTTGTTCTCCTTTTGCTTTTATCCATAATATAATATTATATACTAATAAGCAGTGGTGTGTATATGGGTATATATATATAATAAATAATTATTTTTACTGCTTATGGTACATTTTCCTTACTAGGATGTAAGTTACATTAGAACAGACATCTTTTTCATTTTATAATCTGATATGTCCTAATGTTCTAGAATAGATCTTGAAACTTGATAGGCTCTCAGTAAATATTTGTTGAATGAATGAGGAGATAGAATTTGACATAGGTAGGGATAACTATAAATAAATTTACTGTTGAGTGATTTCATATTCTTACAAAATAGGAGGAAGAGCCACTGGTTCAAAGCTAAGAATGTTAGGGAGTTGCAGAGTGTTTAAGTAAAATAATGAAATTAATAATACCTTAAGGACCTAAAAATATGAACAAGAAATCATCTGCTTTGCTCCACTGAAACTTAGCGTCCTGAAACTGGACACTAATTTGCAGTGGTAGACTTGGGTCTAAAAATTAATTTTTCCTAGCAGGACTCTGCAGCCTGTGGCAAAGGAATCATGTACTTAAACAGAACTAAAGTAGTAGATTTAGTGGGTTGAAGTGGCCCAGGAACAAGGGACATTGATAATGAGACAGTGATCAAAGTCTTAATACCATATAGAAGCTAAAGAGGAAAGTAAAGCCATGGTGAGGTATTTAGCCTGGAATAAAATTAAGGCCTTATTAAATATTCAGAGATCTCAGAGAGGGCCACAAGCAGGCATACTTGGAAAAGGGTGTGAGAACTTTGTGGTTAGAATAACTCCTGGGGAAAGAAAGTTCCACAAGAGCAGGTGTTTTTGTCAGTTTGGTTCATTGCTGTATACTCAGAAGTGCTTGGGACATGTGTGCGTGTGCATGTGTGTTCTCAGTCACTGAGTCTTATCCAGTTCCTGGCAGCTCAATTCTGAGATGTATGTTAAAAGTACAAAATAAACTGTTTGGGCTGGAAGAAGCACAAGCTGAAGTCAAGATTGCCAGGAGAAATACCAATAACCTCAGATATGCAGATGACACCACCCTTATGGCAAAAAGTGAAGAAAGAGGAACTAAAGAACTTCTTGATGAAAGTGAAAGAGGAGAGTAAAAAAGTAGGCTTAAAGCTCAACGTTCAGAAAACTAAGATCATGGCATCCGGTCCCATCACTTCATGGTAAATAGATGGGGAAACAGTGGAAACAGTGGCTGACTTTATTTTTTTGGGCTCCAAAATCACTGTAGATGGTGATTGCAGCCATGACATTAAAAGATGCTTACTCCTTGGAAGGAAACTTATGACCAACCTACACAGCATATTGAAAAGCAGAGACATTACTTTGCCAACAAAAGTCCATCTAGTCAAGGCTATGGTTTTTCCAGTGGTTATGTATGGATGTAAGAGTTGTACTATAAAGAAGGCTGAGTGCCAAAGAATTGATGCTTTTGAACTGTGGTATTGGAGAAGACTATTGAGAGTCCCTTGGACTGCAAGGAAATCTAACCAGTCCATCCTAAAGGAGATCAGTCCTGAGTGTTCATTGGAAGGACTGATGTTGAAGCTGAAACTCCAATACTTTGGCCATCTGGTGTGAAGAATTGACTCATTGGAAAAGACTCTGATGCTGGGAAAGTTTGAAGGCAGGAGGAGAAGGGGTCGACAGAGGATGAGATGGTTGGTTGGCATCACCAACTCAATGGACGTGGGTTTGGGTAAACTCCGGGAGTTAGTGATGGACAGGGAGGCCTGGCGTGCTGCGGTTCATGGGGTTGCAAAGAGCTGGACATGACTGAGCGACTGAACTGGACTGAACTGAAAGTAGAAACTCTAAATCATTTGAAGCTTTGTTGCAGATATATGTAAAAAAAAATCACTGGTTTATATTTGTTGTTGTTTAGTCACTCAGGCATGTCCAACACTTTATGACCCCATGGACTCCAGCATTCCAGGCTTTTCTGTCCATTACCAACTCCTGGAGCTTGCTCAAACTCAAGTCCATCGAGTTTGTGATGTGACCCAACCATCCTGTCCTCTGTGTCCCCCTCTCCTCCTGCCTTTGATCTTTCCCTGCATCGGGATCTTTTCGAATGAGCTGGCTCGTCACATCAGGTGGCCAATATATACTGGCTTATATTAGGGTTTGGGAAAAGAAGAAAAAATAAGGAGAACTAACCTTTAATGTATACTATATATTTCAAACACATGATTTATATGCAGAATAATTAAAGTTATCTAACAGTTGTGGAGAAGGCAATGGCAACCCACTCCATACTCTTGCCTGGAGAATCCCATGGACAGAGGAGCCTGGTGGGCTGCCATCTATGGGGTAGCACAGAGTCAGACATGACTGAAGCAGCAGCAGCAGCAACAGTTGTTTGAGGTTATATGCATAAATGAGAAAACTGAGTTTCAGAAAGACTAAGGTCATACAGCTCTCAAGTGGCAGGGCTGGGATTTTGGAAATCAAATGCAAAGTGTTCCAAAATCCATTTTCTTTCTGTATCCTGTGCTTCCTGTGGGGGATGTGATGCGTGTGTGTGCATTTGCTTCAGTTGTGTCTGACTCTGTGTGCCCCTACAGACTGTAGCCTGCTGGGCTCCTCTGTGCCTGGGATTCTCCAAGGCAAGAACACTGGAGTGTGTTGCCATGCCCTCCTCCAGGGATTCTTCACCGCCCAGGGATCAAACCCACAGTGTCTCCTGTGTCTTCACAGTCGGATTCTTTACCACTGAGCCACCCAGAAAGCCCAGGGATGTACTGACACATCCCTAAATCAAATTAGTAGAATTTAGTCCTGTGCACCTGTTTTATGGGAACTACTATGTAAGTAGAAGGACATCTGGTTAAATACAGGGTTCCCAGATTGTTCTAATGCAGATAGCAGACTAAACTGACTCAAAGTTTAATTAAAATATAAATTTTGACTTTAAATGAAAACAGCAACAATATTTAACATTTATTGAGCATTTGCTATATACAAGACACTGTGCTAAGAAATTTACATACATATATATTACATTAATCATCACAACCAGTCTACCAAACCCTTCATATCCTGACTTCTAACTCTCTCTCCAACTCTTGATCAGCACATCTTATATCAGTGTTTTCCCCAGTGCGAACTGACAGATTGATCCTAGGCTGGCCTCAGAGGGTATGCCCCAGATCTAAGAATTAAATGTGACAGAAGAACCTAAAAATACTCATTTTGAATAAGTTTCCCTAACAATTAAAAGCTTTTCTAACATGACAGAGTACATATCTTGCTGATTTAGTATTGTCTGTTTCATTAATCACTCCAAAGATTACTCATGGTTCTAACAATTAATTCCACATTGGTATGTGACACATGAGTTGAATCAAAACATGGAGTGTTTAATAAATATGGAGTAGTAGATTTTCATTTTTCAAAATACTGAGCCAATCTCAGAATTGAAGATTATGTCCAGGGTACTCAACTCTCATAAAATGTAGACAGAGCTCATTTTTTTCCCTATAGGTGACAACATCCAAATCTGATTTATTTAATCAGCTGAAGTATTATCATACTTAATCAAATGTAGAGCCCTAAGATCTGACTAGCACTTAGATCATGATGTAGTGGAGGGATCCCACAGAACACCAGAGTGTCCTAGCATACACCCGAGGATTACAGTAGTGTGTTTACTAAGTGTAGGAGGAAATGAAGTGTATGCCAGTCGGGTGTTTATAACATTGATCTGACACAACAATTCAACTCATTCCTTTTTAACTTTAGAGTAATTTAGATTATTAATTGTCCAAAACTATGGTTATAGAAAGTGTATATATATGTGTGTGTGTATGTGTGTGTGTAAATATACTCAAAGACACATAATAACTTTTTATATATGTATGATATTTTGATGTGCTTTATTGAATATTTTTATTCAATATCGGATACTTGATGCACCCAAGATAAATGACATGTGAACTATGGTGATGTTTACATATGGGGTTGGGCTTAATTAAAGCAGGCCTCAGAGTACAGTTTGAAGGGTACACAGTGGTATGTTCTTTTTAAAAATCCTGTTGGTCCTGCCTTAGTGCATAAAATTATTACTCTTAAGGCCTTGAAAGCCACTGATAAAAAACACGTGTGTGCTCAATTGCTCAGTTGTGTCCAACTCTTTGTGACCCCGTGGACTTTAGCCTATCAGGCTGCTCTGTCCATGGAATTTTCCAGGCAAGAATACTAGAGTGGGTTGGCATTTCCTGCTCCAGAGGATCTTCCTGACCCAGGGATTGAACCTGCCGTTGTCTCTTGTGTCTCCTCATTAGCAGGCAGATTCTTTACCACTAGCGCCACCTGGGAAGCCCTCTACCTTCCCCCTGCCCCCCACAAAAAAAATAATAAACACATGGAACCTATGAAAAATCTAGCACTGCCTTCACACTGGAATTCAGTTATTTTGTTGCTAACTTTCTAGTCACTACTATGTGGCTAAATAGGATCTTATTATACGTCAAGACCCTACTTGACCTAATTTATAGAATTCAAAGAATTGCAATAGGTGATATAAATGAAGCAAAAGGGCATTATGTATCCATGTTTAGTACACGATACAGTATATATTTTTGTATATGTGTGTATATATATGTATATATAGTAAATATTCTCCTAAAATCTGCTTTATTTTCCTGAAAATATCATTAAATAATTGCTTCATTCTCCCATGTTTGATTTTAATAAACTATTTTGCAGGATATAATTGTTAAATACTATTTGGATTAAATACATTTAAGTGATAGTTTTCCTCATAAAGAAGTGGCTGGATTGTGTTCTCCATCATTGGTAAATCTTCTGAAGAGCCAACACCTGGGGAAGGCTTATAGTAAATGCCTTATTTGAATATTTTAGTTTTGTGGATGGATTTGAGTCATCAGTATAGGAGCGGGTCTTTGGTGTTTCACTTTTGTCCACTGTCCCAGTTTTCTCTTGCTGCAATAATCACTGCATGACAAATCCAAAATTCTTGAATCTTCATGTCAGCTGTTCATCTCTTCTGGTCTTAGCTGGACTCATTATATTTCTGTAGTTATCTTTGCTGGTTACTGATTTGGCCTGGACACTTGGAAGGTTGATTGGCTGTTGGCTGGTTTAGAATAGTGTCAATTATTTGTGTCTCAAATCCTTCCAATAGGTTTCAGTATATACTTAGAGGCAGATGTATAAGAGCAGACACACCCTATTGTGCATAAAAATAAATGTATATTCTTATCAAGCTTTTGCTTGTATGATGATTAATAACCTCTCTTTGAGTATAAGAAGTCACACAGTTGTTGATCTCAAGGGTCAGACTGAGAGGTACTACAGCACTAGATGACAAGGGGCATAGATATGGAGTAGGAGGCAAAAATTGAGATCATAAATGATCATTTGTGTGTGATTGTTACTAATCATTTGATTAATTGATCATTCTATTGACCTAGAACCATAGGATCATATTCTGACCACGAGGTAAAATTAGATTCCTTCTTCTTTTTATAAATTATACTCTCTATTGCATCATTCTCTCCCAACATGTCCACCTATCTGTGTAGTTGCCCTTCTGTGTATTTTATAGAAACTTTCTGTATCATACTTCCAAGTTTTGTTACTTCCTTTGTTAAAGAGAATACTCAAAATGATTGATTTGAGTAATAACTGTTTGGATTTAAAACGATTGCTAGTCTTGAGTCATTCCATAAATATTTACTGATCATTTGCAATTTTCCAAGTCCTATTTTAGATTCTAAGAATAGTGGTGAACAAGATAGACACGTTCCTTTAGCTTATTAATTTATATTCTGGTTCCCTGGTGGCTCAGGTCGTAAAGAATCTATCTGCAATGCAGGAGACCCAGGTTTGATCCCTGGGTTGGGAAGATCCTCTAGAGAAGGGAATGGCTACCCACTCCATTACTCTTGCCTGGAGCATTCAATGGACAGAGGAGCCTGGTGGACTTAAGTCCATGGGGTCACAAAGAGTCGGACACGACTGAATGACTAACACTTTCACTTTCAGGGAAATAGATGGTAACCAAGACACCAGAAAACACATTAAGATATTTTCTGAGCATGATACAGTATATGAGAAAAAGAAGACAGAATTGTGTTTATCAAGAATAACTTGAGAGTGGTGGGAGCATGAGGTAGGGTAGTTAGAAAAGGCTTCCTCAAAGATACGTATTTTGAGTTGAGACACCCAGAGTGAGGTCTAAATTATGCTATGCATTGATCTGGGGAAGGAGTATTCTAAGTGGAGGAAGTAAAAAGTGCTGAAGGCCTACGGTGGAAATAAACTTGATTGGAATATCAGTAAGCAGAGTACAAGCTGGGAAGAGGTCAGATGGTAGCATTTTTATAGAGTGTATTGAAAATCAAAGGGAAACTCTTTGAGAATTTCAGGCAGGAGAGTGACGTGCTCTGATTTTTGAGCAGTAAATATTATTGGGTCAGTTCAATGAATACACTTCTGCCACCTCCTAGTCCAGAACCTGCATCTGTCAGTGGAAGATGACCATAAAGATCTAGCCCATACAAGTCAACTCGGTTGATACAGTGGTTTTCCAGTCCCTGATAGTTTAAAATTTAGATTTTTTTAGATAACACCTTAATTTGTCTGAATAGTTTATCACTATCTTATTTACTATTCACAATTTAATTATTTTTCCTCAGATCTGTTCCTCATCAGAAAACCCTAAGGAGTTTGTATTTCATTCATCACCTAGGGAGTAGAAATTGTTTATGTAGACCATAAGAAAGTAGGAGTAAATGAGAAAGCTCTCTAATTGGTGTTTAATCAATTTGCTGCTCCATATGGTGAGGTCCTCTGCATGGCTCTGCTGGCTGTATTCTGTATAGAGCCCATGAATGCCCTTGCAAAATTTGCTGCTGCTGGAAAATCTAGAAGGCTTTCCCTTTCTTCAACTATTAATACTTATCCTTCAGCAATAGGTCTGTTCTTCATCTTCTAAGAACCACTGACTCCAGTGAATGGTTTCTTGGTGGTCAGGGTGGGAGAGTAAGGACAAATGAGGAAGGGGAATGGATGGTGGGAAGCTGGTGAGGGTGGAGGGTGGCTGGCAAAACTGTTTTCATCCATGGTCTACTGTGACTCACTGAAAACAAAGACTAAACAGAAAACCAGCTGGAGCTCTACAAGAAATTGAGTGTAACCTTTGTCCTTTCCAAATTAGCTTTAATATTTGCCTTCCCTCTATGCTTGTCTCCAGGAGAAGGCAATGACAACCCACTCCAGTACTCTTGCCTGGAGAATCCCACGGACGACGGAGGAGCCTGGAAGGCTGCAGTCCATGGGATCGCTAAAAGTTGGACACGACAGAACAGCTTCACTTTCGCTTTTCACTTTCATGCATTGGAGAAGGAAATGGCAACCCACTCCAGTGTTCTTGCCTGGAGAATCCCAGGGACTGGGGAGCTTGGCGGGCTGCCGTCTAGGGGGTCGCACAGAGTCAGACACGACTGAAGTGACTTAGCAGCAGCATGCTTGTCTCCAAGGAGCAAATGTCTTTTAATTTCATGGCTGTAGTCACCATCTGCAGTGATTTTGGAGCCCAAGAAAATAAAAGTCTGTCACTGTTTCCATTGTTTCCCCATTTGCCATGAAGTGATGGGACCAGATGCCATGATCTTAGTTTTTTGAATGTTGAGTTTTAAGCCAGCTTTTTCACTTTCCTCTTTCACTTTTATCAAGAGGTTCTTCAGTTTCTCTTCACTTTCTGCCGCAAGGGTGGTGTCATATGCCTATCTGAGGTTATAGATGCCATGATCTTAGTTTTTTGAATGTTGAGTTTTAAGCCAGCTTTTTTACTCTCCTCTTTCACTTTTGTCAAGAGGTTCTTTAGTACCTCTTCAATTTCTGCCATAAGAGTGGTGTCGTATGCCTATCTGAAGTTATTGATATTTCTCCTGGTTGTCTTGATTCCAGCTTGTGCCTCGTCCAGCCTGGCATTTCACATGATGTACTCTGCATATAAGTTAAATGTGTTAAATGACAGCATACAGCCTTGATGTACTCCTTTCCCAATTTGGAACCAGTCGGTTGTTCCATGTCCGGTTCTAACTGTTACTTCTTGACCTGCATACAGATTTCTCAGGAAGCGGGTAAGGTCGTCTGGTATTCCCATCTCTTTAAGAATTTTCCACAGTTTGTTGTAATCTACACAGTCAAAGGCTTTGGCATAATCAGTAAAGCAGAAATAGATGGTTTTGTTTGGAATTCTCTTGCTTTTTCTATGACACTACGGTTGTTGGCAATTTCATCTCTGGCTCCTCTGCCTTTTCTAAATCTAGCTTGAACATCTGGAAGTTCACAGTACATGTACTGTTGAAGCCTGGCTTAGAGAATTTTGAGCATTACTTTGCTAGTGTGTGATATGAGTGCAATTGTGTGGTAGTTTGAACATTGTTTGATTTTGCCCTTCTTTGGGATTGAAATGAAAACTGACCTTTTCCAGTCCTGTGGCCACTGCTGAGTTTTCCAAATTTGCCAGTATATTGAGTGCAGCACTTTGCTCCTTGGAAGAAAAGCTATGACCACCTTGATGGATATTAAAAAGCAGAGATGTTACTCTGCCAACAAAGGTCTGTATAGTAAGAGCTATGGTTTTTCCTGTAGTCATGTATGGATGTGAAAGTTGGACTAGAAAGAAAGCTGAGCACTGAACAACTGATGGTTTTGAACTGTGATATTGGAGAAGACTCTTGAGAGTCCCTTGGACTTCTACAAGATCCAACCAGTCCATCTTAAATGAAATCAGTCCTGAATTTTCATTGGAAGGACTGATGCTAAAGCTGAAACTCCAATGCTTTGGCCACCTGATGTGAAGAACTGACTCATTTGAAGAGACCCTGATGCTGGAAAGATTGAAGGCAGGAGGAGAAGGGGGCAACAGAGGATGAAATGGTTGGATGGCATCACCAACTTGATGGACATGAGTTTGAGCAAGCTCCTGGAGTTGGTGTTAGATAGGGAAGCCTGGCATATTGCAGTCCATGGGGTCACAAAGAGTCAGACACAACTGAGCTACTGAGCAGAACTGAACTGAGGCTTGTCTCCTGTGCTTCAGCAGCTTACCCTGTGCTCAGTGATCTGCAGTGGTAAACTAGCCCTTGTTCTTATGTTTAAAACCATCCCCTAACCCAATTCAAGGAAAATTCTCTGGTGGTTGGGAGAATATCTTCAAGGGAAGATTCATGTGGAAACCAGATCTCCCAATGAAAATAGCAGTACATCAAGAAAGACTGTAAGTGCCAGTGATATGACCTTCCCTCAGGGAAATTGCCAGAATTCTACTAATCCAAAAAGACTTTTCCTCCTAGAAAACTGTTCTGTCCAAATTCTTTTAAGCAGCTTCTTTTGTAGGTGGGAGAGGACCAGAACACCCCCTGCCCCCTGCCCCTTCTCTGGCTTCATCAACTGCCGCTCTCTTACCCTAGACAGTACCTAAATTCAGTTTAGCCATTTGCATTATTTTTTCATTGAAAATTAGGATTGTTATTTCCACAACAAAGGAATGCTGGCATCAAATTATTGCCACACAAATACTTCATGAGCTGTTCCATTACGTGTGATTTATTTTATTTTATTTTTTTATTTTACTTAACAATACTGTATTGGTTTTGCCATACATTGGCATGAATCCACCACGGGTGTACATGAGTTCCCTCCTGAATCCCCCTCCCACCTCCCTCCCCATATCATCTCTCTGGGTCATCCCAGTGCACCAGCCCCAAGCATCCTGTATCCTGTATCTAACCTAGACTGGCGATTTGTTTCTTACATGATAGTATACATGTTTCAATGTCATTCTCTCAAATCATCCCACCCTCTCCCTCTCCAAAAGAGTCCAAAAGTATGTGTGATTTTTAAAGGACATCTTTTCATGCTGTGTGGAAAAAAGCATACACGATAACATGGGTGGGTATGGTGAACCACATGTGGAGACAAGGAGAAGAGGGTTATGAAGCTACTGTGGGAAATTAGGTAAGAAAATGGAGTAATCAAAATTATCCTGTATTTTCTATCATAGAGTGCCTAGCAGAGAAATAAGTAGGTTTTACACTCAGATCATTTTATCTTCGCTGGCTTATCACTTTTGAGGGGACATCTGACTCTTATCTAAGCTTTAGGTATACCCTAAGGAAGAGCAAGCAACCCTATGCTAGAAAAAGTTACAGCATTTTAGAGGTATCTGGAGCATTAGCTTTATTGCAAAGTTATATGATCTAGTAAAAGTATTAACATGAAATGATTTCAAGCAAAGCATTTCTCTACAGTACTTTGAAATTTCTGACTAGGTGTTTAATGATTAGATTTTATTATTGGATTATATAGGGTATAAAGTACATGAATCTAGAATCTGAGATATAAATACGTAAACAGTCACTGATTAGCACCTCTAAATAGACTGGTTTAACAAACTTTAATACTTTTAGAAAAGTCTTTCTCAATTTGATTTTGAAAGGACAAATTATGTGGATATTTTTATTTGAAAAATCTCAGTTAATTTTTCATTGCTAAAGAAAATATACCAAGACAAAT
>SJYQ01000603.1:853021-866244 GCA_006410935.1 Redunca redunca | reverse complement strand
TGACCCATTGGAAAAGACTCTGATGCTGGGAGGGATTGGGGGCAGGAGGAGAAGGGGACGACAGAGGATGAGATGGCTGGATGGCATCACGGACTCGATGGACGTGAGTCTGAGTGAACTCCGGGGGTTGGAGATGGACAGGGAGGCCTGGTGTGCTACGATTCATGGGATCGCAAAGAGTCAGACATGACTGAGCGACTGAACTGAACTGAAACTGAACTGAATAAGTATGTATTGCATTTTGTTTATGCACTTATCAGTTGAGCATTCGTGGGTTTTCTTTTTTTTTTTTTTGCACCTTTTGACTATTATGAATAATCCTGTTATGAACTTTAGTGTGTAACTTTTTGTGCAGATATATGCTTTAGTTTCTTTTGAGTATGTAACTAGGAGTATAATTGCTGGATCATATGGTTACCTTTAATATTTAGATGAAAGTGCCAGAATATTTTTCAAAGTTCTCCAAATTTCCAAAGCATTTCCAAATGCCTTTCCAAAGGCTGTACTATTTCATATTTCCACTTGCAAAGAATGAGGGTTCAAAGTGTTTACATATCTCCCCAATATTTATTACTGTCTGCCATTTTTATTTTAGACATCCTCATAGATGGGGATGATGTGTCATTGTGAGTTTGATTTGCATTTCTCTAAAGACGACTAATGATTCTGAGCAGCTTTTCACAAAATTACCGACGGTTGTGTATCATCTGTGAAGAAATACTTTTTAAATCACTTTCTCCATTTTAGGATTGAAATACTGTCTCTTCATTATAGATTTGTAAAGCTTCATTATATATTCAGAATATGTCTATATCAGATATATGTTTTAAAAATATTTTCTCCTGTTCTTATTTTATTCTCTATTTCATTTATTTCTACTCTAAACTTTATTTCCCTCCTTCTACTTGCTTTGAATTTAGTCTGCTCTTCCTTTTCTTATTTCTTTAGGTGGAAGGCTGGGTAATTGCTTTGAGATTATTCTCCTTTAATATAAGCATTTAAAGCTATAGATTTTACTTTCACTCTTGGTTAGTGTCTATCATGTGTGTCTACCATATGTTTTGATATGTTGATTTGTCTTCACTCATCTTAAAGCATCAAGTGGTGCTAGTGGTAAACAACCCCCGTGCCAATGCAGGGGATGTAAGAGACGCAGGTTCAGTCCCTGGGTTGGGAGGACCCCCTGGAGGAGGGCATGACAACCCACTACAGTATTCTTGCCTGGGGAATCCCATGGACAGAGGAGCCTGGTGGCTACAATCTTTAGGGTTACAAAGAGTGGGACACGACTGAAGTGACTTAGCATGCATGCATACACATTCACCATATGTTTGTATCATGTTTTATTTATCCTGCCAATCTCTTCTTTTGATTGGAGAATTTAAAAAATCTATTTATTCTTAATGTAATTACTAATAATGTAGGTTTTATGTCTACCAGTTTGGTCTTTATTCTCTAAATGTTTTTATCTTTTTTCCATTTTACTCCGTTATTGCTTTTTGTGTGTATCATATATTTATTCTATAATGTGCCATTGAATTCCCATGTTTCTTTTCATTTCTCTCTGTATATATTTGTTTCAAGTTTCTGAGTGGTTAGCCTTGGAATTTAAATTAACATTTTAACTCAAGATAATCTGCTGCTGCTGCTGCTAAGTTGCTTCAGTCGTGTCCGACTCTGTGCGACCCCATAGATGGCAGCCAACCAGGCTCCCCTGTCCCTGGGATTGTCCAGGCAAGAACCCTGGAGTGGTTTGCCATTTCCTTCTCCTAAGATAATCTAATTTGAGTTTATACCAGCTAAATTTCTGAATTATACAGAAACTTAGCTCCATTCTCTCTCTTCTTCTTTGGCTAGTAATGTCATACAAATTATATCCTTAGATGTTATAAGTCATTCAACACAGATTTTAAGTTATTCAGTTGTATTTTAAATCAAAGGAAGAAATGGGTTATCAACAAAATGCATATGTATTGTCTTTTATATTTGTTTATGGAGTTAACTTTAATGATGTTCTTTATTCTTTATGTAGCTTCTAGTTACTATCTAGTGTTATTTCATTTTAACTTGAAGAGCTTCCTTCAGAATTTCTTGTAAGACAGTTCTGCTACTGTCAGATTTTCTAGGTTTTTGTTTTTTTGTTGTTGTTGTTGTTTCAATTTGGGTATGTATTTCACTCATTTTTTAAAGTATAGTTTTGATGGAATAAAGATGTATGGTTGACATTCTTTTTCTTTCAGCCCTTAGAGTATGCCATCCCACAGCTGTCAAATATTAGTTGACCATGCATGTGTGAGTTTATTTCTGGTCTCTTGATTCTGTTCCATTGGTTGGTGTGTCTAATTTTTATGCTGGTACCATACTATTTTGATTAGCATACCTTTGTAATATAGTTAGCAGTCAGAAAGTATGATGCTTTGTTCCTTCTCAAGATTGCTTGAGTGGTCCGGGTCTTTTGTGGTACCATACAGATTTTAGTATTGTTTGCTCTGATTTTGTGAAAAACTGCCATTGGAATTTTGATGGGCATTGCACTGTATCTTTAGATGCCTTTGAGTAATATGTGCATTTTAACAATATTAAGTCTTCCAGTCTGAACATGGGATATCTTTCCTTTTGTGTCTTCTTCCTCTTTGTGAATTTCTTCCCTCAGTGTTTTACAGTTTTCAGGACTGAGTTGTTTTACCACCTTGGAAGGAATAATGCTAAAGCTGAAACTCCAGTACTCTGGCCACCTCATGTGAAGAGTTGACTCATTGGAAAAGACTCTGATGCTGGGAGGGATTGGGGGCAGGAGGAGAAGGGGACAACAGAGGATGAGATGCCTGGATGGCATCACTGACTTGATGGACGTGAGTCTGAGTGAACTCCGGGAGTTGGTGATGGACAGGGAGGCCTGGCGTGCTGCTATTCATGGGGTCACAGAGTCAGACATGACTGAGTGATTGAACTGAACTGAACTGAACCACCTTGGTTAAATTTATTCCTAAGAATTTTATTGTTTTTGATACTATTGTAAGTGGAGTTTTTTAAAAAACTTTTTTTCATGTGGTTCACTGTTAGTGTATAGCAGTGCTACTGATCTCTGTATATTGATTCTGGGTCCTGCAACATTATTAAATTCATTGATTAGCTGTAACCATTTTTGGTGGAGTCTTCAGAATTTTTTCTATATAGGATCATGCCATCTGCTGACAGACACAATTTTATTTCTTCTTTTCGAAACTGGATGCCTTTTCTTTCATTCTTAATTGCTCTGGCTAAGGCTTCCAATACTATATTGAAGTGATGAGACTAGTCATTCTTGTCTTATTTATAATCTTAAAGGAAAAGTTTTCACCCTTTCAGTATTCAACATGATGTNTCGCATACAGGGTCATCGTCCCCATCTTTCTAAATTCCATATATATGCGTTAGTATACTGTATTGGTGTTTTTCTTTCTGGCTTACTTCACTCTGTATAATCGGCTCCAGTTCCATCCATCTCCTTAGAACTGATTCAAATGTATTTTTTTTAATGGCTGAGTAATACTCCATTGTGTATATGTACCACAGCTTTCTTATCCATTCATCTAAATAGAAAATAATAATACTACTGATAATTCATGGCAAATAGATGGGGAAACAGTGGAAACAGTGGCTGACTTTATTTTTCTGGGCTCCAAAATCACTGAAGATGGTGATTGCAGCCATGAAATTAAAAGATGCTTACTCCTTGGAAGGAAACTTATGACCAACCTACACAGCATATTGAAAAGCAGAGACATTACTTTGTCAGGAAAGGTCCATCTAAGTCAAGGCTATGGTTTTTCCAGTGATCATGTGTGGATGTGAGAGCTGGACTATAAATAAGGCTGAGTGTCGAAGAATTGATGCTCTTGAACTGTGGTGTTGAAGAAGACTCTCAACCAGTCCATCCTGAGGGAGATCAGTCCTGGGTATTCATTGGTAGGACTGATTTTGAAGCTGAAACTCCAATACTTTGGCCATCTCATGCGAAGAGCTGACTCATTTGAAAAGACCCTGATGCTGGGAAAGGTTGAAGGCAGGAGGAGAAGGGGATGACAGAGAATGAGATGGTTGGATGGCATCACTGACTCAATGGACATGGGTTTGGGTGAACTCTGGGAGTTGGTGATGGATAGGGAGGCCTGGCGTGCTGCGGTTCATGGGGTCGCAAAGCGTCAGACACGACTGAGTGACTGAACTGATAAACATTTGTATTTAACACCTTTTTAAATATTTTTTTTCCTCCTCACTCTAAGTAGAACAAACAAAGGAGGAAAGAATCTACTTGGATTTGTAATCTTCATACTCTGCCTCATAGCAATACTTATTTGGAAATCAAGGGTAATAGAAGAATATGCCTGTGGTTAGTGACTTGTAGAAGGTAGAATCAAATTGGGGTTGATCAAGTGAAGAAACTGTGAATAAAGATGAGAGAGTATGTCTCATTGCATAGGGATATGAATGGCATAGAGGAGCAGTTTCTTCAAAGGCAGCTTCTAAAAAAAGACTGAATTTTGTTTTGGAAATAGGCTTAACTCCTTAGTATTCTGTTTTTTTTTTTTTAAAAAAAAACTACACAGTAACTATATAAATTATATCTACTTCATACCACTGGTGACAACATTGATTAAAGAACAGCAGTAGCTCCAGATTCCAGAATCACAGGTGGAGCAGGATTTCTAGATACTATGAGTAGGCTGAGGTCCTGCAGAAATCTCCTTCTCTAAAAATTATTTGTTGGCTCCAGGGAAGGAGTCATTGGTGTTGGAACTTTCCTGGGTCATGTGGTACCACTGCCCCTTAGTAGTAACCTGAACTATCATCCTCCTCAAAGGAATTCCTAATTTGTCTCAAGTAATTCTACCTTCATGAGCTTTACTACATTCCAACTTGCCTTCATTTTATCAGTCAATGATATTGACCAAGGAACTCAAATCTGAGCTTATAATCCAAAGTGTCTCTGAGTAAGAGTAATGTGAACTATTGGGACCCAAATGATAGACAAAATTCAGACTAAGAGCTATGGATCTAAAACATGAGATAGCAAGGGTCCAGGATGTACTAAAGTTGATGGGGTGTTCAAGTGTTTGATTATTGTTTTATTTTTCTATGAAAGGTTATTGAGAAACTGCATTAAGCAAATAAGTTTATTAAAGTTGGAAATTAAATAACTTAAATAATTTAAATAAAATAATTTAGTCATTCTGATCCTGATCACGTCTTTGGAAAAGGTATTAAAGACAAATGACAGTAATATGAAAATTAGGTTGAGTTTGAGATTTTGACATGTTGAGATATGCCTGGTAAACTAGTGAGTCGGGGAAACTGGAAGCCTATTTACCGGGGTCACTGAGCTTCCACAGGGCTTCCAGGTGGCTCAGTGATAAAGAATCTGCCTGCCAGTACAGGAGACACAAGTTCAATTCTTGGATCAAGAAGATTCCGTGGAGAAGGAAATGGCAATCCATTCCAGTATTCTTGCCTGGGAAATCCTATGGACAGAGGAAGCCTGGCAGGCTACAGTCTGCAGGATAGTGAAGAGTCAAACATGACTTGAGCATGCATGTACACATGCGCTGAGTTTCCAGAGCAAAGAATTTTTCCTAATACTAGAATTCAAACCTACCAGAGCAAGGCTGAGGTGATGTAGCTTGAATGATTAGTAGAGCTCTGAGGAGAGAGTTCAGAAAAAAATTTAGTGTTTGGAAAGCAGGGACCATGGATAGTACTGTGCATTAAAGGCTTAGTGGACAAAGGGAAAGGACAATTCTGAGTGCAGGCAAGTAGTAACCATTCATATTTGTCTTCTGGTCCAGTATCCATTGGAATTATATCTGAATCTATAAAGCATTGTAATCAAGAAAGAGAGCAGATATTCTTCCAGGTTGCCATACCTAAGGCTGTGGCTTTGATTCTACTATAAGAACATTATACCAAATAGGAGGCACATGTTGCTTTGCTTAATCCTCACTGTGAACTTGCAAGGAAGTTATTAGTAACCTTACTTTAAAAAGGAGAAAATGGATACTCTGAGAAAATGACACTCTGAAACTTTAATCCTGAAAATTAAAACAATAAGTATTGGACGTAGATTTGAACCTGAATTCTATGCTCTATGTTCCTAAATAACCCTTGGTTCTGTTCAGTCGTTCAGTCATGTCTGACTCTTTGCGACCCCATGAACCACAGCACGCCAGGCCTCCCTGTCCATCACCAACACCCGGAGTTCACTCAAACTCACATCCATCGAGTCAGTGATGCCATCCAGCCATTTTATCCCCTGTCGTCCCCTTCTCCTCCTGACCCCAATCCCTCCCAGCATCAGAGTCTTTTCCAGTGAGTCAACTCTTCGCATGAGGTGGCCAAAGGACTGGAGTTTGAGCTTTAGCATCAGTCCTTCCAATGAACACCCAGGCTGATCTCCTTTAGGATGGACTGGTTGGATCTCCTTGCAGTCCAAGGGACTTTCAAGAGTCTTCTTCAACACCACAGTTCAAAAGCATCAATTCTTCAGAGCTCAGCTTTCTTCACAGTCCAACTCTCACAGCCGTACATGACCACTGGAAAAACCATAGCCTTGACTAGACGGACCTTTGTTGGCAAAGCAATGTCTCTGCTTTTGAATATGCTATCTAGGTTGGTCATAACTTTCCTTCTAAGGAGTAAGTATCTTTTAATTTAATGGCTGCAATCACCATCTGCAGTGATTTGGAGCCCAAAAAACACAAAGTCAGCCACTGTTTCAACTGTTTCCCCATCTATTTGCCATGAAGTGATGGGACCAGATGCCATGATGTTAGTTTTCTGAATGTTGAGCTTTAAGCCAACTTTTCACTCTCCTCTTTCACTTATGACCCTACATGTCCTCAAAGAAGGCCTAAATATGAGAAGAGGAAGATTCTTACTGTAGATACTTAAAATTCATGTCTTAAGAACAATAGCAGCAATGTATCTTTCCTTTCTATGGAATTTTTGGTTAAGCAAGAGAGTTGAATATTTTAGAAAAAAATGAGCTATTAGGTCAAAGTTGGAAAATAAAAAACTAGGTCTCATGATATATAAGAAATAATGGGCATCTAGTCAAACAGACTAGTCTACTCTAAGAAAAATGTGGGTTTGGGACTGAATTGGGTGAATTTGGGTCTATTTGAGAGACAGACAAGCCTCACTATCAACTGATAAAGCCAGTTTGCTTTCTCCTTCTTTTCTCTTCTCCTTTCAGTGAATTACCATTGTTTAAACAAAGCAAAAATTATATCTTGTGCTTTTTTTTCTTTCAATCCTAAGCAAGGGAAAAACTGAAAAAATTTAATTGNTCTCCTTCTTTTCTCTTCTCCTTTCAGTGAATTACCATTGTTTAAACAAAGCAAAAATTATATCTTGTGCTTTTTTTTCTTTCAATCCTAAGCAAGGGAAAAACTTAAAAAATTTAATTGGGGACACAACATTCCTTGTCACTTTGATTCTTTACTATGACCAAGATACCATTAGTGTTCAAATTTAAATGTGAAAACCACCTATGCTTCTCATTTATTTTAAGAATTGTTCTTAGGACTAAATCAGATCAGCTTTAATACATAGTTATTGAGAAACAAAATTACTATTTTTTATTACTGTGTGTTGTATCTATGGTATTATATAGGTAGCTGTGAGTAAAAGTTGTTCAGTCATGTCCAACTCTTTTTGACCCCATGGACTGTAGCCCACCAGGTTCTTCTGTCCATGGAATTCTCCAGACAAGAATATTTGAGTGGGTGGCCATCCCTTCCCCAAGAGATCTTCCTGACTTCGGGGTCAAACCCGGGTCTTTTGCATTGCCGGAGAATTCTTTGCCATCTGAGGCACCAGGGAAGTCCATTTGGTAGCTAACCTTCTTCAAATGGACCGTGGCATTATGTATTTTTCTTCCAACCTCTAAAAATATATTCTTAATTAAAATATTCAATTGTTAGATTGACCCACATGCAATTTTGACATCTTTTTTTTTTTATAGCTTTAGGGATATATTTGGAGGACATTTTTTGAACAAGTTCTTTGAATCTCCTTGGAGAGCAATGTAATAGTCATTTGAAAAATAATTAGACAAATTGTCACTGTTCAAATATTTTACATAGTAACTATTTGTTTTCTATTTTGGTGTCATGTTTCTAATTCTTTTTGTGTTTCCTCTATTCAGTCTTAGTCACCCAGTTGTATCCAACTCTCTGCGACCCCATGGACTACAGCCCACCAAGCTCCTCTGTCCATGGGTTTCTCCAGGCAAGAATACCGACTTATTGCCATACCTTTCTCCAGGAGATCTTCCAAACCCAGGGATCAAACCCCAGTCTCTTGGGTTTCCTGAATTGGCAGGTGGGTTCTTTACCACTAGTGCCACCTGGGAAGGTATCTATTTATTGTGTTATTACAAAGTCCTCAATGAAAATTTAAATACACAAAAGGGAAAATAGTTCTAATTATTTTTTTCATTTGTGCTTATCCATCTATGGACCAAAGAAAACAATATTGTTATATTTTCTTAAAATATAATTCTGGTCATTATATACACTACTGTTCAAAAGAGAATGTAGAGATAAGGGTATGGCTATGATCTCAGACAACATACTGCTGTCTCCTTTGTCTACAGATCAGTGTTAGCTGTTTTGTCTGCAAAAGAGAAAAATATTGATCTTTCAGTTACAGTTTGTTCTTCATCCCTCCTTATTCTTTAGAACGCAGGCATTTTTAACTTTTGCTTCTCTCTAAAATTTACTTGTACTATTACTTATTATATTTGTGAAACTTACTGACATTTCATTTTTGTCTTAGTACTTTACATAGTGACCCCGTCAGCTTCCTCATCAGATTGTCTTCTTTCTTTGATGCTGCTAAGAGGAATTGTAAGAAACAAATTGTCTAATAAGGTCATATCACATCAGCATAAAAATCCTTTCACCTTAGAAGAACCATGAAAAATATTTCTTCCTGTAAGTTTTCCTATGCAAATTTTAGTCTTAACCATACAAATAAATAGTAACTCTAATGGGCAAAGCATTGAGAATTCTGAAATTAGCCTTTCTTTTTGGACATTGTCAGCAGAAGAAGTTCTGTGTAATAAAGAATTAAATCTTGCCCAGAGAAGATTCTGGCCTCTGTCCTGGGCTTCTGGAAGGAAATCTCTAAGTCCTTGGGATGGCATGCCTGATGGGGATGTCTTTGTTTGCCTCCAGGCCCTGGAGTCTTAAGGAACAGATTGGCTACCTAAGAGAGATCAATAGTGTCATACAGAGTGGAAACTTTGGTCACACAGTATCAGTGGACCTCCAGAGGAACTGCAAACTGAGATGAACCAAATGGGCAATTAAATAATCATGTCCACATAATGAAGCTCTGATCACTGAGGCTTATGTGAGCATCCCTGGTTGGCAATATCCTATATGTATTGTCCCACATCAGTACCAGCAAGGAAATATGTCCATAACTCCGTGGGGAGAGGACAACAGAAGCTCCACATTTCATGAACTGAACACATTTTCCTGAACTCTGCCCTATGTATTTTTTCCCTTTACTGATTTTAATCTGTATAATTTCCCAATTGTAGCCATAAATATTTGTAATTGGTAATAGAGTGAGGACATTCTTGTGTAGAAATTGCTTTCTTTAATCAGACTGTACACATAGACATCACCAGATGGCCAATACCGAAGTCAGATTGATTATATTCTTTGCAGCAAAAGATGAAGAAGCTCTATACAGTCTGCAAAAACAAGACCAGGAGCTGACTGTGGCTCAGATCATGAACTCCTTATTGCCAAATTCAGACTTAAATTGAAGAAAGTAGGGAAGACCAATAGACCATTCCACTATGACCTAAATAAGATAACCTACGATTACATGGTAGAAGTGACAAATAGATTCAAGGGATTAGATCTGATAGGTAGAGTGCCTGAAGAACTATGGATGGGGGCTCATGACATTGTACAGGAGGCAGTGATCAAGACCACCCCCAAGAAAAAGAAATGCAAAAAGGCAAAATGGTTGTCTGAGGAGGCCTTACAAATAGCTGAGAAAAGAAGAGAAACAAAAGGCAAAGGAGGAAAGGAAAGATATTCCCATTTGTATGCAGAGTTCCAAAGAATAGCAAGGAAAGCCTTCCTTAGCGATCAGTGCAAAGAAATAGAAGAAAACAGTAGAATGGGAAAGACTAGAGATCTCTTCAACAAAATTAGAGATACAAAGGGAACATTTCATGCAAAGATGGGTACAATAAAGGACAGAAATGGTATGGACCTAACAGAGGCAGAAGATATCAAGAGGTGGTAAGAATACACAAAAGAACTATATAAAAAAAGATCTTCATGACCCAGATAACTACAATGTTGTGATCACCCACCTAGAGCCAGACATCCTAGAATGTGAAGTCAAGTGGGCCTTAGGAAGCATCACTACAAACAAAGCTAGTGGAGGTGATAGAATTCCAGTTGAGCTATTTCAAAATCCTGAAAGATGTTGCTGTGAAAGTGCTGCATTCAATATGTCAGCAAATTTGGAAAACTCAGCAGTGGCCACAGGACTGGAAAATGTCAGTTTTCATTCCAATCCCAAAGAAAGGCAATGCCAAAGAATGTTCAAAGTACTGCACAGTTGTACTCATCTCACTCGCAAGCAAAGTAATGCTCAAAATTCTCCAAGCCAGGCTTCAACAGTACATGAACTGTGAATGTCCAGATTTGAGCTGGATATAGAAAAGGTAGAGGAACCAGAAATCAAATTATCAACATCCATTGGATCATAGAAAAAGCAAGAAAGTTCCAGAAAAACATCTACTTCTTCTTTATTGACTACCTCAAAGCCTTTGACTATGTGGATCACAACAATCTGTGGAAAATTCTTCAAGAGATGGGAATACCAGACCACCTTACCTGCCTCCTCAGAAATCTGTATGCAGGTCAAGAAGCAACAGTTAGAACTGGACATGGAACAGATGGGTTCCAAATCAGGAAAGGAATTCGTCAAGGCTGTATATTGTCACGCTGCTTATTTATCTTCTATGCACAGTACATCATGAGAAATGCCAGGCTGGATGAAGCACAAGCTGGAATCAAGATTGCTGGAAGAAATATCAATAACCTCAGATATGCAAATGACACCACCCTTGTGGCAGAAAGTGAAGAAGAATGAAAGAGGAGAGTGAAAAAGCTGGCTAACTCTCAACATTCAACAAACTAAGATCATGGTATCTGGTCCATCACTTCGTGGCAAACAGAAGAGGAGACAGTGGAAATAGTGATACACTTTATTTTGGGGGGCTCCAAAATCACTGCAGATGGTGACTGCAGCCATGAAATTAAAAGATACTTGCTCCTTGGAAGAAAGGCAATGACTAACCTAGACAGCATTTTAAAAAGCAGAGACATTACTAGCCAACAAAGGTCCATGTAGTCAAAGCTATTGTTTTCCCAGTAGTCATGTATGGATGTGAGAGGCGGACTATAAAGAAAGCTGAGCACCAAAGAATTGATGCTTTTGAACTGTGGTGTTGGAGCAGACTCTTGAGAGTCCCTTGGTCTGCAAGGAGATCAAACCAGTAATCAAACTGATTACCAAGGGTAATCAGTCCTGAATATTCATTGGAAGGACTGATGCTGAAACTGAAACTTCAATACTTTGGCCACCTGATGCAGAGAACTGACTCATTGGAAAAGACCCTGATGCCAGGGTTGAATCCTGCCAAAATTGAAGGCAGGAGTAGAAGGGGACAACAGAAGATGAGATGGTTGGATGACATCACCAACTCGATGGACATTAGTTTGAGCAAGCCCTGGGAGTTGGTGAAAGACAGGGAAGCCTCATGTGCTGCAGTCCATGGAGTTGCAAAGAGTCAGGTACGAACTGAATGACTGAACTGAACTGAACTGAATGTTTGGTTATGGTTAGGGAAATTTGGATCTTCCCTGGTAGCTCAGCTGGTAAAGAATCTGCCTGCAGTTGAAGAGACCCTGGTTCGATTCCTGGGTTGGTAAGATCCCCTAGAGGATGCCATGGAAACCCACTCTAGTATTCTTGCCTGGAGAATACCCATGGACCAAGGAGCCTGGCAGGCTATAGTCCACGGTGTCGGAAATAGTTGGACATAACTGAGCGACTAACCACACACACCCACATAGTCGGATGAAACTCTCAAGTCTTTATTTTCTGAAATATAAAACCCATGCTACTATTTTTGTGATAGACCATTCTGCAATGAGTTGAAGTATAAAAATTAAGTGAGTAAAAATCCTGGCATCTTTGTGTGTTTTTGTGTATGTTCGCATATGTGAGTTTCTGTGTGCTGACTATAAGCTGACTTTCCACATGTTGATTTCAGGAACTCAAAGGAGTGTGATGAACTTACAATCTGAAGCTAAAAAAAATTTAATTTTAATGTAGTGACTTTTACAAACTTTCAGAAATAGTAGGGTGCTGTCATTGACTCACATTTTCACTGAAAATTGCCATTCTAGAATCTAAATTGCCAAGAGTTTACACAGCAGCCATCAACTGCTCTCACAACAGTACAGGTAGTGGGTATTCATGTCATCTCCAAAGGATTCTGTCATTATCAACCATAGGCCTGAAGGAAATCTTTATTCCTAAGTAACTATAGAATTATGAGCAGATTCTTAAATGATTTTCATTGTCACTGAGATTTCAGTTCAGGGTTACAAAGAAAATATAGAGAAAACAAATATTTCTGGACTGAAAGCAAAGACTTTAGTCTGAGTCCCAGCATTGCCTTTTATTAACTATGAAACCGTAGACAAGCTTTCTTAACCTCTCTGGGCCCTAATTTCCCCGTCTTAAAAAAAAAAAAAAAAAAAGGTTGAACTAGATGATCTCTTAGGCTCTGTGTGGCTTTAAAATGAGGTGATGTGCAGGTAGTTGGAAAAACTTAGCTTCCAGACAGAAGTCAGATTTCCAAACCCGAGTGGCCAGAGGCACAAATCCTGGTGTTTTCTCTCTGTGCCTGCTAAGCTAAGAATTGAAAGTAAACTATCTTTCTCCCTCCAGAAAGAGATGCGCTTTGACATCTCTCTCATAGCATTTAAATTTTTGCATCTCAAGTTTAGAAACCACTTTTACTCAAGTAGTTTTTTACATGGTTCTTTTTTAATCATGTAGAGAATACATTTTAATTACTGTTTTATTTTATAGTTCAGATTATTTTAGCAAAATTCATGGCTTTCATTTATAAG
>SJYQ01000603.1:838336-852994 GCA_006410935.1 Redunca redunca | reverse complement strand
GAACATTTTAAATAAATTATAATTAAAATTTAATAATTATAGTATATTTTTGTAATACCTTGTACTTAATTGCAATTTAACCTCTCTAGCACTTTCAAAGTATCATGTCATTTTATGATCTATATCAGGCTGGGTCAGATGGGTCACCCTGGGTCAGATGGAAGGTAGAGAAGAGTATTGGAGTCAAGAGAAGAGAGGAGCACAAAATGCAAAAAAAAAATGAGAGAAAAACAGGAACAAATACCTCTAAAAAAAAAGCACATGTTGGCATCATTCCATTTAAATAAAATGTTCATATTTGTATGCTCACATGAGTATAATTATGGAAGCTAATGTTTTAAGTGAATGCTTGATATCGATATATGTAAGTAGCTATTTTAAGTGANCTCACATGAGTATAATTATGGAAGCTAATGTTTTAAGTGAATGCTTGATATCTATTGATATATGTAAGTAGCTATTTTAAGTGAAAAATGAAAAGACAAATTACAGATTCAAGGTATTTTAGTATATAGTGTGAGTCAGTTCTGGAAACAAACTTTTGTGAGCATGTGTATTTACTTGTGTGTTTGGATAGGCAAGGAAGAGGTATGAAAATGCATGTGCTAAACTGTTCATAGATTATCCAAGGCAAGTGAGATTTGGTGGGTGGTTTGGGATGAGATAATACTCTTGCTCAACCCAACTCTGATTTTTTTATTTAACTTAATGTGTATATTCATTTTTTTTAATTTTAAAAACATTAAAGTAGATGTAAGCATATAAATTGGTAGTATTTGCTAAATTTCTCTTTAATATATAAGGGACTATACATTGAGATACTGCATTTGTGTGTATATATAGCTTAATGCTCAATTTATAAGGCATTTATAAAACATCTTTATTTCATAAAACCAAACATACTTTTCTTAATCTTTAAGCAATGATTCAGTTCAGTTCAGTAGCTCAGTCGTTTCCAACTCTTTGTGACCCCATGAACTGCAACATGCCAGGCCTCCCTGTCCATCACCAACTCCCGGAGTTCACTCAAACTCGCATCCATAGAGTTGGTGATGCCATCCAGCCGTCTCACCTTCTGTCATCCCCTTCTTCTCCTGCCCTCAATCCCTCCCAGCATCAGAGTCTTTTCCAATGAGTCAACTCTTCGCATGAGGTGGCCAAAGTATTGGAGTTTCAGCTTTAGCATCATTCCTTCCAAAGAACACCCAGGACACCAAACATTAATATAGTCATTCTTAATTTATTCAAAATCTTTGGCAACATATGTTGAATACTGTTTCTATATTTTGTCTTTAAACTTTATTTAGTGTTATGGAAATACTTATTTTGATACTGTCTTACAGCTTCAGAGCAGAAGTATTCTAATGTATTTCATGTGTTTGAATAATCTTTTCAGATCAAAAAGTAACAAATATTGTCTCAAGCTCATCTAAGTTATAATACTGGATTATCAGGAAATGGTTTCTTTGAGTCCTGGGACCTAATTACTTGAGAGTGAGTCAGATCTTCACGTCTCTTCATATGTCTTCCTATGTATGCTGTTCAGTTCAGTTCAGTTGCTTAGTCGTGTCCGACTCTTTGCGACCCCATGAATCGCAGCTGTTAAGACTTCTTTATTTTTAGTTTAGAATTTGTTACATGTTTTTATATCTTAATATCTTCATTCTAAAGCTTACATTGTATATGTGTGATTTGGTTGTCCAGGATTATATATCCTATGGAATTATCATATAATAGTGGCCCATTTTCTCTTAGCATCATTAAAATGTTAAGAAGGCATAATTAGCATTCATTACAAGTTGGTTACTAGCTGCAGAATTAATGTGTTAGAAAATGAAGGAATTCTGAGAGGTTAACCTACCTCTTTAAAACATTTATCTACTTCATCATTTTAGAACACAGTGTTTAAACACAAACACCACATATGACCCAGCAATTACACTTCTTGGTATAAAAAGCTGAGCAGTATTTTTAGTAGTTTTTAATGATCTGTGCATTGGTGTTGGGGCCCGTGTGTGAGTATGAACTAACACAGAAGTTTCAATAAACAGTTTTTACACTGCAATTTGTAATACACTGGTTTATTTTTTTATCTGTTTTATCATGTCAGAGTAAGATCTGAGAGAAAATGCTGGTCCTCTATCGTAATAAGAGCTCTACCCATCCCAGTCCAGAAGCACACAAGCCCCATTTTCCTATGGGGAAGGGTGATCCCAGGCCTTTGGTATTAAGGGTGACAAGGCCTGCACCAGGCCTGCTTTTCCAAAACTGCAGAGCTCAGTGTCAGTTCCCTTATAAAGCCTCACTGGGAACAAGGACTACTTGTCTAATAGGCCATTTCACATGCCCAGAATCACTGTTCTCTTTCCTCCTTCAAGGATCTGTAGGTCTTGGGTAACTTCTAAGGAAATGATTATACCTTGCAAATAATTTGTCCTTCCTGAGTTATTTCAAGGAACCCACACAAACCCTTTCAGAAGGACTCTTTTCAGTGATTCCAAGGTGATTTTCGGACTCACTTCTCACTACCAAAAAAAAAAAAGGAAAAAGATGGGGGTGAATATATGTACATACATATACCCATTCATACATGTGTGTGTGTGTGTGTACATATATATATAATTTTGGACAGGGATCTCAGCCACAGATAAACAGTAAAAAATACCGCCAAAGAATCCCCACTTTACTCTGTGTCTGCAGCCCTTTGGTGTTCCCCCTTCAGCACCTTAACTTCTGCTGAAGATTTTCTTTCCCAATTCCTTTCCACTGGGTTCTATTTCTCTTCCTAGATGTCTGCTGTGTGTCCCACACTGCCGCTTAGATAGCAGTCTGAATCCTCTCCAAATTCTCTATGTGCTGGGATTTTCTTCCATTATTCTGTATTTGCCCTTTATCTGAAGGATGACATCTAAAGCAGTGATGGAAAATTGCCTGAATAGTTTAACATTTTATTATTCAGGTAAGACTTTGTCTCAAAAGTAATTTTATTTTTTAAATTCAAAGGCAGTTAAAGAAGATTTGATACACATTTACCCATTAAATAATTAATGATACAAATGTTCTTATAAATGTTTAAGGTTGTTCTTGATCCCAGAATTTAAATGACATCTTTCTGTATTTTAAAACTATTTGTCCTGCCTCCCACATGGAAGTCTCTTAGAAACACTTCTCATAGAACTATTTGTTCACCTTCAGAAGTCCTGGTTTAGATGGATTTTTCCAAAAGAATGGGTAATTCTCTTTAGGAATGTCAAGCCACTAAGGACTCCATTTCCTTTTGTTTGTGCTATTGAGTATTTTGATTCCAATAGTACCATCACATTATTACAGTGTCTCTTTAATTGTTTATAGCTATTGAAATAGCTCTGGTTTAAAATGTTCTTATTCTCTACATATCAATAAAGCCTGTGGAGGGTCAACTAGTGACAAACTCCCATGGAAAATAATCTGCAAAACCAAAAAACAAACAATAACAGGAAAAAAATAAAAACCCTCAATGGTGAAGAATAACATTAATTACTGTAGCCTGACCTGACAAGAAAATGTTTTCATTTTATGTTCTATTTCCTTTAGGTTGTAAACACAGTGAGAGGATGTGTCAAGCAGGTTGCAATGTTAATAACATTTATAGGTGGGTGATTTGCAGCAAACACCTGATTGTGGTTGCTTCATTTAAAACTAAGCCCTGTGCAAAGGGCACATTAATATCTGGTGCATGTTGGTTGGGATTTCTTCAATTTCTCACCACCTGATGCCTCAGAGGACTGAGGGAGAGCATTCTCATTAATCCTGGCTGAGTTGCAGTGGTTCAGAACGGTTTTGTGTTGTGCTCGCCCCCCACACCCCTTGGAAACTTTACAAAAGTATATAAAAGAATTTTGTGAAAAAAAGTTTTGAGACTACACACAGGTTTCCTCTGTGTGAAAGCTCTGTCAGCAGTACCACAAAAGACTATTTCTAGGAGTAATTTATGAGTTTTATACGATTTGTGCCGTTGATGTTTCTTAAATTATAGCTATCAGAACAGTTTGGGGGCTTAGGCTGTCACTTTTAAGGAATTATATATAACTTCTTTGTCTCCAGATGTGATGTTAGAGAAATGTACAGTTGTATTCCACTAATTACTGGTTTAAGTTTAGTAAGCAACTTGTGAAAATATATTTCAATATATTTCAAATATATTCTCATTTTTCAAAACCAACAACAAAAATGAAATATTCTTAAACTACTTTGGAAGTTATTTAAGGTGGAACAAATGAGTAACTTCTCTAAGTGAGGTTTGCTTAATATTTCTCATCTTTTTTGGTGAGAAGTATATAAAAGGTTAAATAGGCTAATCATGTAGAGAGTCTAACATGGTATCTGACACTTCAGATCCCTTCTCTACAAGCCTTTCTGTAGTTTGAAGCAATGTGGACTTTGAATATCTGTCAGAATCAAGAAAATACTCCACCATCCCAACTGTGACTGTCTTCCAAGTTGAGCATATCAGATCCACTTAGGGACGTTTTTTAAGATGGACTTGCCAGTCCCTTTTTATAAGCCACTCTAAAGATTGAGAGGCTCTTTCCTAGGTGAGTGGCTTCCCTGGTGGCTCAGTCGGTAAAGAGTCTGCCCACAACGTGGGAGAGCTGGGTTAGATCCCTGGTTCAGGAAGATCCCCTGGAGAAGAAAATGGAAACACTCTCCAGTATTCTTGCCTAGGAAATCTCATGGACAGAGGAGCCTGGTGGGCTACAGTCCATGGGGTGACAAAGAGTCAGACACGACCAAGTGACAGCTTTCCTAGGTGAAGCGTGATTCTTCTCCAGAAAGCTCCCCTGACTGATGACTTAACTACTTCTATGACCCTTTTCTTCTATGTGCCCACATTCTTATAACTCACTTTGGACTGTGAGTGTATCTAATGATTTATGTCATGGCTGCTTTTCTATAATGTGAGTGGATGTTCCTCCCATAAAAATACTTTATAATGAAGATGATTTAATTTGCTTTTTTTCTCTTTAGAGGAGAAAGTAAAGGAAACTACACTAAAAGCCACTATGAATAGCCTGCTTAAAAAAAAAAAAATCACATTTCCTGGAAAAATTAGAACAGTTCATATTCTGATTCAGTCATTTTAATGAATAGATTAAAGCAAAAACAAAAACAACACCCAGTGAGGGATGTGACCACAGCAAAAACAATGCCCAGTTGTGGATGTGATGGTGACGGTGATGTGTCTGGTGATGGAAGCAAGGTCTGATGCTGTAAACAGCAATATTGCATAGGAACCTGGAATGTTAGGTCCATGAATCAAAGCAAATTGGAAGTGGTCAAACAAGATATGGCAAGAGTGAACATCAACATTTTAGGAATCAGCTAACTAAAATGGACTGGAATGGGTGAATTTAATTCAGATGACCATCATATCTACTACTGTGGGCAAGAATCCCTTAGAAGAAATGGAGTAGCCAACAGTCAACGATAGAGTCCAATGTGCAATACTTGGATGCAGTCTCAAAAATGACAGAATGACCTCTGTTCGTCTCCAAGGCAAACCATTCCATATCACAGTAATCCAAGTCTATGCCCCAACTAGTAATGCTTAAGAAGCTGAAGTTGAATGGTTCTCTGAAGACCTACAAGACCTTTTAGAACTAATACCCCAAAAAAAGATATCCTTTTCATTATAGGGAACTAGAATGCAAAAGTAAGAAGTCAAGAAACACCCAGAGTAACAGGCAAATTTGGCCTTGGAGAACAGAATGAAGCAGGGCAAAGGCTTATAGAGTTTTCCCAAGAGAACACACTGATCATAGCAGACACCCTCTTCCAACAACACAAGAGAAGTCTCTACACATGGATATCAACAGATGGTCAACACTAAAATCAGGTTGATTATATTCTTTGCAGCCAAAGATGGAGAAGCTGTATACAGTCAGCAAAAACAAGACCAGGAGTGGACTGTGGCTCAGATCATGAACTCCTTATTGCCAAATTCAGACTTAAATTGAAGAAAGTAGGGAAAACCACTAGACCATTTGGCTATGACCTAAATCAAATCTCTTACGATTATACAGTGGAAGTGTGAAATAGATTCAAGGGACTAGATCTGATAGACAGAGTGCCTGATGAACTAAGGATGGAGGTTAGTGACACTGCACAGGAGACAGGGATCAAGACCATCCCCAAGAAAAAGAAATGCAAAAAAGCAAAATGGATGTCTGAGGAGGCCTTCATAGCTGTGAAAGGAAGAGAAGCAAAAAACAAAGGAGAAAGGGAAAGATATATCCATTTGAATGCAGAATTCCAAAGAATAGCAAGGAGAAATAAGAAAGCCTTCCTTAGTGATCAGTGCAAAGAAATAGAGGGAAACAGTAGAATGGGAAAGACTAGAGATCTCTTCAACAAAATTGAGATACCAAGGGAACATTTCATGCAAAGATGGGCACAATAAAGGATAGAATGGTATGGACCTAACAGAACCAGACGATATTAAGAAGAGGTGGCAAGAATATACAGAAGAACTATAAAAAATAGATCTTCATGATCCAGATAGTCATGATGGTGTGATCACTCACCTAGAGCCAACATCCTGGAATATGAAGTCAAGTGGGCCTTAGGAAGCATCACTATGAACAAAGCTAGTGGAGGAGATGGGATTGCAGTTGAGCTATTTCAAAATCCTAAAAAACAATGCTGGGAAAGTGCTGCACTCAATATGTCAGCAAATTTGGAAAACTCAGCAGTGGCCACAGGACTGGAAAACATCAGTTTTCATTCCAACCTCAAAAAAAGCCAATGCCAAAGAATGCTTAAACTACCTCATAATTGCACTCATCTCACTCACTAGTAAAGTGATGCTCAAAATTCTCCAAGCAAGACTTCAACAATATGTGAACTGTGAACTTCCAGATGTTCAAGCTGGTTTTAGAAAAGGCAGAGGAACCAGAGATCAAATTGCCAACATCCACTGGATCATGGAAAAAGCAAGAGAGTTCCAGAAAAACATCTATTTCTGGTTTAGTGACTATGCCAAGGCCTTTGACTATGTGGATCACAAGAAACTGTGGAAAATTCTGAAAGAGATGGAAATACCAGATCACCTGACCTATCTCTTGAGAAATCTGTATGCAAGTCAGGAAGCAACAGTTAGAACTGGACATGGAACAACACACTCTTTCCAAATAGGAAAAGGAGTACATCAAGCCTATATATTGTCACCCCATTTATTTAACTTACATGCAGAGTACATCATGGGAAATGCTGGGCTGGATGAAGTACAAGATGGAATCAAGATTGCTGGGAGAAAAATCAATAACTTTAGACCTGCAGAGGACACCACCCTTATGGCAGAAAGTGAAGAACTAAAGAGCCTCTTGATGAAAGTGAAAGAGGAGAGTGAAAAAGTTGACTTAAAGCTCAACATTCAGAAAACTAAGATCATGGCTCCAGTCCCGTCACTTCATGGCAAATAGATGGGGAAACAGTGGCAGCCTTTATTTTTTGGGGCTCCAAAATTACTGCAGATGACGATTGCGGCCATGAAATTAAAAGATGCTGACTCCTTGGAAGTAAATTTATGACCAACCTAGACAGCATATTAAAAAACAGAGACATTACTTTGCCAACAAAGGTCCATCTAGTCAACGCTATGGTTTTTCCAGTAGTCATGTATGGATGTGAGAGTTGGACTATAAAGAAAGTTGAGCACCGAAAAATTGATGCTTTTGAACTGTGGTGTTGAAGAAGACTCTTGAGAGTCCCTTGGACTGCAAGGAGATCCAACTTGTTCATCCTAAAAGAGATCAGTCCTGAGTGTTCATTGGAAGGACTGATGTTGAAGCTGAAACTCCAATACTTTGGCACAAAGAGCTGACTCATTTGAAAAGTCCCTGATGCTGGGAACGATTGAGGGCAGGAGGAGAAGGGGACGACAGAGGGTGAGATGGCTGGATGGCATCACCAATTCAATGGACATGAGTTTGGGTAAACTCCTGGAGTTGGTGATGGACAGGGAGGCCTGGCATGCTGCGGTTCATGGGGTCGCAAAGAGTCAGACACGACTGAGCGACTGAACTGAACTAAGTCTAACAACTGATCCTATTTTCTCAGATTCCCATTAAGGAAGTGGGAGAGTAGAAGTTGCACAGATTGAATACACGTTCTCTGTGATTCATATTTTCTGGATTCAGACGTGAACTATTGTGTGTTTCTTCCTCAATTTCATGACTAAATTGTTTCCACGTCTCCTTTTTTATAACATCTGTACCCTGACAGTCAGAACAGCTCCTGAATCGCTTCATGTTTTAGAAAGTCAGTTTAATTTGCTGGAATCCCTGGTCCTAACTAATGCGCAAAAGATGAAGCTTCTTCTGGTCTTGCCTTCCTGAATTTGTTTTCTAAAATGCTTTCATGTAGTTTGAATCTTTGACTGAGGTTCAGGCAGGCCTGGTAGTTTCTGCCATGCAAAGAATGTATATATTTTTAAACTTTTTACTTAAATAAATACTTAGAATACAAAAGAATTCTAGAAAATATTTTGTTTTCCTTTTTTTAACCTATATGCCATTCTGTGATTTTGTAAAAATTATGTTTATTATTATTTTACTTATTATTTAGCATTTGAGTTTTCTGGTTAATTTTTATTTTTAATGAAGAGGAATTCTTACTCTCATAAATGTCAAAAAGATAGTCACAGATTTTGATCTTTTCTGATTGTTGCAGTTTTCTTAAAAATATTCAGGAGAGTATGAAAAAAGTCAAAAATAGTTGTCAGCTTTACTTTTCTAGTTGTTATAGCAGTATTTACTGATAGGCTGCTTGTGCCAGGTTTGCTGAGTGATGGAAATATGTCAACTTTGATGGAAATATGTCAACTTTCTTTGTCTCATCCGTTAATAATGTATAGGGCATACATGCTAAGTTGCTTCAGTCATGTCAGACTCTTTGCAACCCTGTGGACTGCAGCCCGTTAGGCTTTTCTGTCCATGGGCTTCTCCAGGCAATGATACTTGAGTGCCTTCCTCCAGGGGATATTCTGGACCCTGGGATCAAACATGTGTCTCTTTTGTCTCCTGCATTGGAACGCAGGTTCTTTACCACTAATGCCCTAGGAAGTTCTTTACCACTAGGAAGCCCTAATAATGTTTGGGAAGGACCTATTTAGGATATGTTTTGATCTGCTCTAAGTCTCTGTGTCAACACTTAGCCATGATTTTAATGATAAAGAATACCCAGTAACTAGAAAAGATTTGTTAGAAAATAAAAATGTATCCTATCATTCTAAAAAATTACTGAACTCTTCTTACTCTATTTTTGTGTTCCATGTAATTTGAAAAATCAACATTAAATAGCTCCATTTGAAAGGGGCCTATTGATGTTCTGAAAGCTGGGCTGCTTTTGGGTTGTGCTTTTCTAATTGCTTTTTATTGATTATGGCATACTTGCCATAGTTGAAATTGTTAGATAAACACTTTTCTATCAATAACAAACAGAAGATTTTGATTTTTTTCCTTTTGATTCAATGAGGCAAAACCATGTGTAGTCAAAAGTGTGTGTTTATGGTACACAGATGAAAAATGTGGATCTATGTATTTTTATCTGTATACTGTAGGCAATTACTGGATTATTAAGTGAGATAAGGAAGAACAATAGAGAAATGAAATTTAACAATATAGTTAGAGTCTGGGAAACTCAAATTGACATCCCTATTGGCTAGTGCTTGTCATCCCAGGATCATATTGCTTTGGTTCAAATTTTGACTTGACTCCTTACTTGCAGTGTGATACAAGTGAGCTTGATTAAGTAATTTGTGTACTTCAGTTTCATTATCTGTAAAATTTGAATATCAGTAGCATCTACCCAGTTCTGTTGTTGTGGCACTTTGACGTCCTGTAACTTCACCTCTTTTTCTATTAATCCCTCTAGTCCTTGGGGGTGGTGGCTGCTTCTTGCTGTTATTTATTCTGGGTTAACTCAGTATTAATTTAGGAAGAAAACCTTCCATATCAAGAAGATTTGACAAAGAAAAGGTCAACTGTTAGAAGGATTTCTAAACTTTCTTTTGGAGATGGTATATTTTCTTTGGGACTCTATGCAGCTTATGATGAAACTATGATGATAAGAATTCTTCAAAATGGAAGAGCAGGTGTTCTCATGTACCTCAGGACTCCCCTCTAACTCCTAAACTCTAACCTATTCAAACAGTGTGCATATGTGCACATACTAGGAAGACTGTCATAACTTGAGGAACATTGGATCCTAAATGAGGGCCCCATTAGAACGTATACCAGCCACTACTACTTGTGATTTCCTTACACATTGTATAGGTAGAAGAGACCATTTTCATAAATCATTTATAGTTGAATTACTAAGTTCTTTTAGTTGTGAAGTGAATTATGCTGTAAACAAGTAGTGGAAACTTAAGTTTTATGTTCTTAAACATACATTTATAGATCATGAATTATATAATAGCACAATAACTGTCACTAGTAGTTAATCAAGACATTTGATTTACTTAGGTTGTATAAAGGACACTGTAAAACAATTCCTCCTCTCTGAAACAATCGATGTCTGGCTACTAATTTTTTGTAATATATATGGAATAATTTCCTTAGCAACCACCATAAATCAGATTACCTATCTCTGCTTTATTCATATAGATTAATGTTGTCTACTAGAGCTGCAATGTCCTTAAAACTGTAATACTTTAGGACCTACCTGGTGGTTCAGTGGCTAAGTGGTCAATGCAGGGGGCATGGGTTTGACCCTCATCTGGGTAGATCCCACATGTCATGGGGTGACTAAGTCTGTGTGCCACAGCTAAAACCCTAACTCTTTCAATATTCAGACAGTACTTAATAGTAAAATAAGTTACAGAGATGTGGATAACCATAATACCTTATATATCCTTCAAATCAGTGTACCTTAACACTGACCAGGAGACTTTTAAGTATAGATTTCCAAGTATAATACTATGGATATGTTATCCAGTGGGTATATGATTTGGATCAAACATGGAAATCTGAAGGTTTTTTTCACAGCCAGTGAGTTTTGGAAACATTTGCTTTATGAGGCACTGTAGCATAATCAAGCATTGAAATCAAACATACTTAGATTTGACATAAGTTTTTCTATGTCTTACTTGTGTAATGTTGGGAAAAATATCAAACCTTTCTATGTTTCTATGGCTCAATCTCCTTATCCTTCATATAGAGGCAAAACATACCTATCCTTATGACACATAGTAAGGGCTATGAAAAGTAATGCATGTTAAGCAGCCAGCAGAAATAATAAATAATTGGCTCAGTAAATAAGAGGACTTCTTGCTCCGAGTTGTTTTCCTCTCAGTAATTATTTCCTCTACCATAGAATGAAATTAATTCACTGAATATTTATTTCTCTAGAGATTTCACATGAGAATTTCTGTGAAGATGTAACTTCAAATAATTTATAGGAAAAATAGTAGTGCATTTATTTGAGGCAAATGGATGAAGCAACATTAAGTGACTCTAAACAAAGATAGACAATGAAACAGGAAGACTGGGATTAAACTCAGGAGTCCATCCTTGCCTCTATAATGATTTTACAAAGTACCATCTTGAAGTCTGCTTTTTGCCCCAAGTTTCAGTAATACATATTTCCAGTACTGAGGAAAGAATCTGAGAAGTACGATAGTGCAGTGTGGCCTTGACCAATGCCCATTCTGTGAGATAGAGTGATGTAGTATTTAAACACAAATGGATAATTAGTTCATTGATTCTATCAGTTCAGTTCAGTTCAGTCACTTATTCACGTCTAACTCTTTGCGACCCCATGTAAGGCAGGACGCCAGGCTTCCTTGTCCATCACCAACTCCCAGAGCTTGCTCAGACTCATGTCCATCAAGTTGGTATTACCATCTGATTCTAAAGGAGACTGAAAGTTAGAGGTAGAGAACATTATCAAAGTGAACTTGTTGAGACAAAGAATATGATAAAATGAATAGAAAACAGTTATTCCTCACCGTAATGCCAAGTCTCCTGACACACTGAATGCAAAAATAATCTCAAATACAGTGACAATATCCACCTGAGGATGTACTCGGGCTGTCTCTGATGGAAGCCAGTGGATCTCATCACTGGGTGGATGCTCAGAAAGCATCTTTTTTTGATTGTTTGTTTTGTCTTTTACAAAACTCTTTATTATATGCCTCTTACAAAAATATACAGACTCCTCACTGTGCCATTTCCCATTCCTGCATGATAGGCTTCTATGACCCTTTGAATTTGCCATTTTTCTTATTTTTGCACATTGCAGTTCACTCTCTTTGAACAAACTTATTTTCATTTCCATCTTCTAAATTCATGTTTGTCTTTTAAAACATTGTTTAAATATCTTCCTTTCTCCAAAGCCCTCCTTAATACCTTCAAGCTCATTTTTTGCACATTCTCTAGACTCTCTTAGTACTTAGTATGTTACTTAATAGAGATATATTATTCTAAATATCAATTACTTATTTTCTTTATTATCTTATGTGTTCCTTGAAGTCGGTTAACTGTCCTGTTTATTTTTATTTTTATTTAAATTTTATTTTTAATTGGAGGATAGTTACTTTACCATATTGTGATGGCTTCTGCTATACATCAACGTAAATCAGCCATCAGTTCAGTTCAGTTCAGTTGCTCAGTCATGTCCGACTCT
Source organism: Redunca redunca (assembly GCA_006410935.1). NCBI lineage: Eukaryota > Metazoa > Chordata > Mammalia > Artiodactyla > Bovidae > Redunca > Redunca redunca. The sequence continues at coordinate 840,328 of SJYQ01000603.1, read as the reverse complement.
TTGCAACCCCATGAACCACAGCACGCCAGGCCTCTCTGTCCACCACCAACTCCTGCAGTCCACCCAAACCCATGTCCATTGAGTAGGTGATGCCATCCAAGCATCTCATCCTCTGTCATCCCCTTCTCCTCCTGCCTTCAATCTTTCCCAGCATCAGGGTCTTTTCCAATGAGTCAGTTCTTCGCGTGAGGTGGCCAAAGTATTGGAGTTTCAGCTTCAACATCGGTCCTTCCAGTGAACATTCAGGACTGATCTCCTTTAGAAGGGACTGGTTGGATCTCCTGGTAGTCCCAAGGGCTCCCAAGAGTCTTCTCCAAACACCACAGTTCAAAAGCATCATTTTTCAGTGCTCATCTTTCTTTATGGTCCAGTTCTCACATCCATACATGATCACTGAAAAAACCATAGCCTCAACTAGACTGACCTTTGTTGACAAAATAATGTCTCTGCTTTTTATTTTATTTATTTATTTATTTTTTAAAGTTTGCCAAGGTAATGTGACTTATAAGTACCAGAGATAGACCAAGACTGCAGCTCTCTCTCATAATATACACCCAGATCAACAATATTTTTTTCCAGTTTTATTTATTTTACTTTACAATGTTATATTGGTTTTGCCATACATTGACATGAATCCGCCATGGGTGTACATGTGTTCCCCATCCTCAACTCCCTTCCCACCTCTCTCCCCATCCCATCCCTCTGGGTCATCCCAGTGCACCAGCCCCGAGCACCCTGTATCATGCATTGAATCTGGACTGGTGATTCGTTTCACATGTGATAATTTACATGTTTCAATGCCATTCTCCCATATCATCCTGCCCTTACCCTCTCCCACAGAGTCCAAAAAACTATTCTATAAATCTGTGTCTCTTTTGCTGTCTTGCATACAGGGTTATTGTTACCATGTTTCTAAATTCCATATATATGCCTTTGAGCGACTGAACTGAACTGAACTGATACTGTATTGGTGTTTTTCTTTATGGGTTACTTCACTCTGTATAATAGGCTCCAGTTTCATCCACCTCATTAGAACTGATTCAAATGTATTGTTTTTAATGGCTGAGTAATATTCCATTATGTATATGTACCACAGCTTTCTTATATTCATGTGCCAATGGACATCTAGGTTGCTTCCATGTCCTGGCTATTATAAAAGTGCTGTGATGAACATTGGGGTACACATGTCTCTGTCAATTCTGGTTTCCTCAGTGTGTATGCTCAGCAGTGGGATTGCAGAGTCATATGACAGTTCTATTTCCAGTTTTTTAAGGAATCTCCACACTGTTCTCCATAGTGGTTGTACTAGTTTGCATTCCCACCAACAGTGTAAGAGGGTTCCCTTTTCTCCACACCCTCTCCAGCATTTACTGCTTGTAGACTTTTGGATCGCAGCCATTCTGACTGGTGTGAAATGGTACCTCATTGTGGTTTTGTGGCATTTCTCTGATAATGAGTGATGTTGAGCATCTTTTCATGTGTTTGTTAGCCATCTGTATGTCTTCTTTGGAGAAATATCTATTTAGTTCTTTGGCCCACTTTTTGATAGGGTCGTTTATTTTTCTGGAATTGAGCTGCAGGAGTTGCTTGTATACTTTTGAGATTAGTTGTTTGTCAGTTGCTTTATTTGCTATTATTTTCTCTCATTCTGAAGGCTGTCTTTTCACCTTGCTTATAGTTTCCTTTGTTGTGCAGAAGCTTTTAAGTTTAATTAGATCCCATTTGTTTCTTTTTGCTTTTATTTCCAATATTCTGGGAGGTGGGTCATAAAGGATCCTGCTGTGATGTATGTTGGAGGGTGTTTTGCCTATATTCTCCTCTAAGAGTTTTATAGTTTCTGGTCTTATGTTTCGATCTTTAATCCATCTTGAGTTTATTTTTGTGTATGGTGTTAGAAAGTGTTCTAGTTTCATTCTTTTACAAGTGGTTGACCAGTTTTCTCAGCACCACTTGTTAAAGAGATTGTCTTTTCTCCATTGTATATTCTTGCCT
>SJYQ01000603.1:806902-824653 GCA_006410935.1 Redunca redunca | reverse complement strand
CCATACATGACCACAGGAAAAACCATAGCCTTGACTAGATGGACATTAGTCGGCAAAGTGATATCTTTGCTTTTCAATATGCTCTCTAGGTTGGTCATAACTTTTCTTCCAAGGAGTAAGCGTCTTTTAATTTCATGGCTGCAATCACCATCTGCAGTGATTTTGGAGCCCCCAAAAATAAAGTCTGACACTGTTTCTGCTGTTTCCCCATCTATTTCTCCTGAAGTGATGGGACCAGATGCCATGATCTTCATTTTCTGAATGTTGAACTTTAAGCCAACTTTTTCACTCTCCTCTTTCACTATCATCAAGAGGCTTTTGAGTTCCTCTTCACTTTCTGCCATAAGGGTGGTGTCATCTGCATATCTGAGGTTATTGATATTTCTCCCAGCAATCTTGATTCCAGCTTGTATTTCTTCCAGTCCAGTGTTTCTCATGATGTACTCTGCACAGAAGTTAAATAACCAGGGTGACAATATACAGCCTTGACGTACTCCTTTTCCTCTTTGGAACCAGTCTGTTGTTCCATGGCCAGTTCTAACTGTTGCTTCCTGGCCTGCATACAGATATAGTTATACAAATTACCTCATTGTAAATGTGCATCATGGTTTGATAAAGGCAATTCATGGAAATAGATTCAGTTATACTAGGATCATGGGCTTCCCTCATAGCTCAGTCAGTAAAAAAATCTGCCTGCAATGCAGGAGACTGAGGCCCGATCCCTGGGTTGGAAAGATCCTTTGAAGAAGGAAATTGCCACCAACTCCAGTATCCTTGCCTGTGAAATCCCATGGGAAGAGGAGCCTGGTGGCTATCGGCCATGGAGTCCCAACGAGTTGGAGACAACTGAGCAACTAGCACTTTCACTTTTTTCAGGCTTTGGGCCCAAAGGTTCTGAGAGCCAATTCTCCTGCATCGAGAAGATAGTCTCAGGCAGGAGAAACTAGAGAAATGAGATCACAGATGCTGAGAGACACTTGTCGAGTTTACATTTCTGCTTGTCTTCCACCCCATCTCTGTGACTCTTGTGGTTCGGTCATGCACAGCAGTGTATTCCCCTTATTTATTAAGCCAGTATGAGATTGATTTCTATGGTTTGCCACCTAACTGGCCTGAATAAAGTACAGTCCTTCACAGATGAATGTGCACCTATCACTCTATCAGTGCAGTCAGTTTTTAAAATCAGTTGGCAAATAAGAAAATATGCAACTTAAAAAGGAATAAGATTTTATGGAAAGTAAGGAGTCATATATAAGGAAGATGAACTGTAGAAGTGCTTTAAACACACAGACTCCCAGCCTATTCTAGACAACATGCTAGTTCATCCACTAAGAATACACAGCTCTAAAGGAGACTCTTGTGATAACTCTACAGTAGAGGAGTGGAGTAATTAAACTGTGGAGTCAGTCAGATCAGACTCACCTCCTGGTAATGTCTTTTATTAGCTAAGCAATTTAAAATACCTTTTATAACTTTGTTCTTAGTAGTGCTTATTTTATAATATGCCTGTGAAGATTGTATCCATGCATGTGTAGTACTTAGCAAAGAGCCTGTCTCAAAATACAGTGAACACTAAATAAGAATTAGCGTGCATTGGTAGCATAAAGCTAGAAGTTATTTCTATTCAAAGTCTGGCATTTTATGAAGTAACACTTTGTTATTATAGGTAAGGGTTTTTGTCATCCCTTCATATCTTCCAAAAAGATATATTTCAGCTATCTCTTTCTCCTTCAACATGATTCATGTTTCAAAGTGAATAATAAGCAGACAGTAACCTTGATGAACTGGAGTTAATGGGGACAAAGAAAAACTTTAGTTAATTACATTCCATGGAAAATTGGTAATAAGTAGGTTAAATAGTGATGGAATGGATAGTAAAACACAATTTTGGATGATGAATTGATTTAATCATAGTTGTTTTCTAATTAAAAATCAATTACTATAAAACAGGATGGAAGAAATGTTGCCTTTGCAGATATGGCAATGTTAAAAACAGTGAATTTAAATAGTTCTATAAAGCACTTATTCATGATCTTTTCTTCCTGAATCATTTTTTTCCCTTAAGATTGATTACCTCAGAAAATTTTCCTGACATAAGCTTTTGTATGCTGACAAAAGGGAGATGAAGCAAAGCATCTTGATTAGCTACAGCGTAGATCAATGATTCATAGGGTTTACTAGAGCAGAGAGAACACATTGCAAGCACTTAGAAGATGCCTTCTAAGACAAGGTGCAGTGGGAAGTCCACTTTGCTTTTAATCATATTTCAGACTTAAATTCTCAACATAACTTCAGGTCCCATTAAGTAAACTCTTTGTAAATTATTTTCTTCCTTGACATAGTTCAACAAAGAACAGTGTTACTCTTTTTTTTTTTTTTTTCCGGGAAATCTCTGAGAACACAGGATTTTATAGATTCTGACTCTAGCTGGTCTTTTCATTATACTTTATATGATTGCTTTATCCAGAAGAAAAATGCAAGAATTTAATTTCAATGTGTGTATATGGTGTGGTTAAGTTTGTTTTAAATCTTTCAAAAGAGAGTAGATTTTTTAAACAAATCCTAAATAGTACCTTTTTTAGCAAGAGAATCATATTTCAAGCTTTTGAGAAGTCTCTTCAAGACTGACTTCTTGTGGCCTTTAAGGATAAAAGATGTTTCAAATCGAGTGTCTCAGCCAAACTGAAGGATGGTTCTGGTATTGCTCAGACAGCTTTTTGTTTCCAAAGCAACAAAAGACTTTTCATATTTATTAGAGCTATTTGGTAGAGTGCATAGGAATAGAATAATTAAAATGAATGATCTCACTTGGCCTTTTATGTGCTCACTCTTCAAGATTTACATATGCACGTACACACAGTAAAAAGGAGTCTTTTTTAAAGTTTTAATGACGAAACTTCTTTTCAATATTTGATATATTTATGTTGGTAATAAAGCATCTGTAATACATAGAGCTATCACTTAACTAAAAAACACATGAACCTCAGTGCCAACCTAGGGTTGGAAACCAACCCCCACTCTGACTCGTAAGGTATGATCTGAGGCAAGACACCTAGATTGTCTGTGCCAGTTTTCTCATCTGTAAATGGAGGTGATAATGCCCAGGGATATTGTTGTGAATGGCAACCTACACCAGTATTCTTGCCTAGAGAATTCCATGGACAGAGAACCCTAGCAGGCTGCATTCCATGGGGCTACAAAGATTTGGACACAACTGAGCAACTAACACATTGTTGTGAGAGTTAAATGAAGTTGTAAAGGGAAAGTATTTAGTCTTCTATTTGGTGTATAGAATATGCTCAGTAAAAGGTAGTTAGGTTGATGGTTGATGATGCTAATAGTGATTATTTTCTTTCCATATTAGCCTCTCCTAGAGAAAGTGATCATGAACCTCATTCTCACTTATAATCACATTTCTGAGCTGATGTATAAAACACACAAACAGCTGCTTCTGTGCATTTAGTATCTTCTGCTGTGCTCAGTTGCTTCAGCTGTGTCCGACTCTTTGTGACCCCATGGACTGTAGCCCGTCCATGGAATTCTCCAGGCGAGACACTGGAGTGTGTTGCCAGTTCCCTCTCCAGAGGCATCTTCCCAACCTACTGGGCTTTTCAAATAAATTCCTTTTGTAAGCTGCACATGATAGAAATAGCTTCCCTCATTTGATGGCTCAATCTGTTAAGAGTTTCATAATTTAGGCTCTCTCTTTTTTTAACCTCAGTGTGTTAAGGTAACTAAAAATTAATCCTTTAAGAGCATGTTAGATTTTCTATTATAAAATTTTGTATTCAAGTAAGAAGGAGTTGTCAAAATATATGTTTGATCCTAATCAGTTAACTGGCATGGGTATAGGGAAATTCATCTAGTGATATTTCATAATTGTGATTCTTAACTTTAGGAAGAATGTTCTGAAAAATAACAAAACTATAAAATGGGAGGTATTTTATCTTGCTTATATGTGGAATATCAAATAAAAATATTGTTTGTTGTGTGTCTANGCTTATATGTGGAATATCAAATAAAAAAATTGTTTGTTGTGTGTCTAAATCCTAAGGGTTATACAAATATTTAGAATAACTTAATTATAGTCATTTTACTGCAATGTTATGTTTATATATAATAAAGGTAACATGTAGATAGATTTTGGAAAATGACATAAGTGTACAGTGCCTGCCCTGTTTTATTATTTCCAGAATTCAGCAACGTGAGGAGAGATGGGGTAAACATTTGCAGATATAGAAACAGGAAGTAATTTTTTATATTTGTTTTAATGTTTGAGAAGCATGTTCATTACCAACTAAATATTCGCCATCATAAAAAGGTATCAGAACTGCTCACTACTTTCACTGTTGCTATTGCAAACTACCATATTTCAGCAAGATAAATTTAGTTATTAAATGCAGATCATAGAATTCTGCTTATGCTAAAGTAAGAATAAAATTGTGTTGATTTTGTTTTTGTTTTTTCTTTGTTTTTAAATTTTGGTTTTTAGTTTTTATTTTTAATATCAGACTGTATGTAAATTTGTTTCTTCCTTTTAGTTTGAATCTCAGACCAGACCAGAGAGTTAACATTTTTCCTGTTCAAAAAGTTGCTGGTTCCTAGACAGCCAGCAGAGGGCAGCAAATCCTATATATTAACACATCCTGATCAGTGACTTGTCCACCTGATGAGCAAGGATGGAAAACGACATTCAGTTTGATTTGGCTTGAGCAGGATATATGTAGCAGATGACAGTTTTTTGGACACAATGTTTAAGAGTAAACGGATAGGGTCTTAGAACCTCAGAACACTAGCTAACTCTATTGTTTAACACAAACTGAGCAGCTCCTTGAGTTTATAAAAAATAAGGCCACCAAACCTGTTGTTTTAAATGAACATCCCTGGGGGCTTAGATGGTAAAGAATCTGCCCTCAGTGTGGGAGACCTGGGTTTGATCCCTGGGTCAGGAAGATCCCCTCCAATAGAAAATGGCAACCCACTCCACTATGCTTGCCTGGAGAATTCTGTGGACATAGGAGCCTGGTAGGCTACAGTCTATGGGGTCACAAAGAGTCAGACACGACTGAGTGACTAACACTTTTTAAAATTTTTATTTATTTATTTTAATTGGAGGCCAATTACTTTACAATACTATAGTTGTTTTTGCCATACATTGACATGAAGAAAATCTACTGAGTAATCAATAACCTCAGATATGCAGATGATGCCACCCTTATGGCAGAAAGTGAAGAAGAACTAAAGAGCCTCTTGATGAAAGTGAAAGAGGAGAGTGAAAAAGTTGGCTTAAAGCTCAATGTTCAGAAAACGAAAATCATAGCATCCGGTCCCATCACTTCATGGCAAATAGATGGGGAAACAGTGGCTGACTTTATTTTGGGGGGCTCCAATATCACTGCAGATGGTGACTGCAGCCATGAAATTAAAAGACACTTACTCCTTGGAAGTAAAGTTATGACTAACCCAGACAGAATATTAAAAAGCAGAGACATTACTTTGCCAACAAAGGTCCATCTAGTCAAGGCTATGGTTTTTCCAGTAGTCGTGTATGGATGTGAGAGTTGGACCATAAAGAAAGCTGAGCACCAAAGAATTTATGCTTTTGAACTGTGGTGTTGGAGAAGACTCTTGAGAGTCCCTTGGACTGCAAGGAGATGCAACCAGTCCATCCTAAAGGAGATCAGTCCTGAATATTCATTGGAAGTACTGATGTTGAAGCTGAAACTCCAATACTTTGGCCACCTGGTGTGAAGAGCTGACTCATTTGAAAAGGCCCTGATGCTAGTAAAGATTAAAGGCAGGAGAATAAGGGGTCAACAGAGGATGAGATGGTTGGATGGCATCACCGACTCAATGGACATGAGTTTGGGTAAACTCCAGGAGTTGGCGATGGACAGGGAGGCCTGGTGTGCTGAGGTTCATGGGGTCGCAAAGAGTCAGACACGACTGAGTGACTGAACTGAACTGAAACAGTCTGAGATTTAAATTGAGTAATAGATTAAGAAGGATCAGGATGATGTAAAGACACCCTGCTTATCTGGATGGGACAGCATGAGTGATGACGGGTAGCCATGACACTTTCCTCTTTTGGCTTCTGTGCTCTTCATGTTCTTTGCCATCATCTGTCTTCCTCTCACAGACATTAACCAGCCTAATGCATTTCATCTTGCTCTTTAGCAAAGCTAAATGGGAGAATCTCAAAACACTCTAGAGTTTTTCAGGTGAAGGTATATTAGTTTGCTTTGTGAAGATAGCAAAACCCACCAGCAAACTTTCATTGGTAAAGCTGGCAGAATTTTTTTTTTTTAATTGAAGTATACATAGGATACAAGTATATTAGTTCCAGGTATATATCATAGTGGCTCAATATTTATATACATTTTGAAATGGTCACCACATAAAGTTATTAAATAGTATTGACTATATTCTTTATGCTATACATTATTACCCCCATGACTTATGGGTAGTATTGTTTGATAGAAAAAAAATCCATTATTGCATTGAATGTGCTATGTAATAAATAGTGTACTAGCTACTTCTACACCTCAACCTAGAAAAATGTTCATTATCTCAAAAAAGTTAGTTAACAGTGGAAGTAAGAGCTGATAAAGCTAATGGCCACAGGGGATGAAACTATTTTCTTCTGTCATTGGTATCAATGAGGACATTGTGTTTTTAGAGCTGAGAAGCAAATAAAGCCATTCTTAGAAGTGCTCTTTTTTATTAGCCCATTCATCCGACCATGGGGGTAACAGAAAGTATGGTTATGAGATAATTGTTTTGCAAACGAAGACCTTCTTTCCAGCTCTTCATCTGGTAGGAGGTCCTTATTCCTGCTAGGATATTTTGGAGGCAAAGAACAACAGGATGTTTTTCTCTCCAACAGCCTCTATTAACCTCCTGATGTTTGACTCAGAGAGTTGTAATTATGATCCTGCTGACATCAGCCACCCATCTAAAATAAAGTAGCAATGTTTTGGTTCTAGCAATGAAAGGCTGAAGTCTTGAAGGTCTGTCCCTGATAATGTAAGTGTGTGAGGATGTAGTGTAAGGAAACATGCTCTCTTCCTAGCTATTGAGTGCGGTACTCAAGTAACTGAACAGTTTCTGCTGTGGCCTTAGGAATGCATTAGTCATTTTAGAGACACAGAGAAGTATTAAGAACATCACTTGCCCTTCGGAAGCTTATAACCTTATTATACAGAAGAGGTTTATACAAAGAAATACAACCCAACTTAAATGCTAGGTTGAAAAGACTTCTGTCAGAGAGGAAATGTGATTTAGACATTAAATGCTTCTGCTTGATGTCTAGGAGAGGAGAGAAAATTCCTCGGGCAAAGATACATATTGGAAAACATTCTAACTTGTTGCCTATTATAATTTACATATCTCACTCAAGTTGGTTAAATAAAAATACTCATCACTCTATACACGTTCTGGCATTCTGATGCATAAACTCTTCTCCTTTTCTCATTTTGTAAACAAGGCAATCAGGATGCTAGGAGATTAAGTGATGAATCTAGGGCCAAAAGTATTAGGAGTTAGGGATAGTCTTCAAATACTCATTCCTTGAATTTTTTTCTCTTGCCCAACCCAGAGCTGTGGGAGCCATTTAACAAACCTTCAATAATAACAATAGTTTCAGTAAATATCAACTAAAATGCTTTATGTCATTTTGACTGATTTTAAGCCTTTCATGCTGTTGCTGCTGCTACTGCAGCCCACCAGGCTCCCCAGTCCCTGGGATTTTCCAGGCAAGAACACTGGTGTGGGTTGCCATTTCCTTCTCCAATGCATGAAAGTGAAAAGTGAAAGTGAAGTCGCTCAGTCGTGTCCAACTCCTAGCAACCCCATGGACTGCAGCCCACCAGGCCCCTCCATCCATGGGATTTGCCAGGCAAGAGTACTGGAGTGGGTTGCCATAGCCTTTCATGCTAAGGATGAAATGTTAAAGAAAATTCAGAGAATGACACAAGCAAACTATTTTCTCCATGCACTGTGACCATGCTAAAATGAAATGAGGTAACTATCAAATTTGAAATGGAGAGATTCCAAGCAATGCCTCTGCAGTAGGTCTTCTCTGCTGATGCTAAAACCATCCCAGTGCCACCAGTGTTTACACTGGATCTGCAAGCTTTTCTAGGATAGGGATCAGTTCAGTTGAGTCTCTCAGTCATGTTCTACTCTTTGCCACCCCATGAACCGCAGCATGCCAGGCCTCCCTGTCCATCACCAACTCCTGGAGTTCACCCAAATCCATGTCCACTGAGTCAGATGCCATCCAACCATCTCAATCTCTGTTGTCCCCTTCTCCTGCCCTCAATCTTTCCCAGCATCAGGGTTTTTTCTAGTGAATAAATCAGCTCTTCGCATCAGGTGGCCAAAGTATTGGAGTTTCAGCTTCACCATCAGTCCTTCCAATGAACATTCAGGACTGATCTCCTTTAGGATGGACAAGTTGGATCTCCTTGCAGTCCAAGGGACTCTCAAGAGTCTTCTCCAACACCACAGTTTAAAAGCACCAATTCTTTGGTGCTCAGCTTTCTTTATAGTCCAACTCTCACATCCATACATGACTACTGGAAAAACTAAAGCCTTGACTAGACAGACCTTTGTTCGCAAAGTAATGTGTCTGCTTTTTAACATGCTGTCTAGGTTGGTCATAACTTAACTTCCAAGGAGTAAGTGTCTTTTAATTTCATGGCTGCAATCACCATCTACAGTGAATTTGGAACCCAAAAAAATAAAGTCAGCCACTGTTTCCACTGTTTCCCCATCTATTTGCCATGAAGTGATGGGACCAGATGCCATGATCTTAGTTTTGTGAATGTTGAGCTTTAAGCCAACTTTTTCACTCTCCTCTTTCACTTTCATCAATAGGGTCTTTCATTCTTCTTCACTTTCTGCCATAAGGATAGGGATAATGTATTATAAAATTCTTAATGCCTTATATAATATAATTTCTTACTGAGAGGAAAGGGTTAACCTGCCCAACACTGATCATGTGCTGGCTGGCCTTTCAGGAAAGGAGTTGACCTCCCTGCAAAACTCCAGAATACTGGCTATGGCTTGTGCTTAAGAGAGTTAAGGTCAAGGATAAGACTTGGACCCCAGTTTCTATCACTTGAGAACAGGAAGGGGAATTGAGTGAGTCCAGTACTAATTCTGCAGATGGACCTCACCAGAAAAATAATGATGCTGTTCAAATTTCAGTGGAGGGAGGCTATGGTTCAGTGCTTTTAGGAAATCAAATCTGGTTAACTACAAGGTCATGCCAGACTGGGGATGGCTGCTTTGCCATTCCAGAGCACTCGTTCGGTGATCCTGTTGCTGGCACGCTGTGTCTCACGTGTGGCCTCCTGCCCAAGCTGTGAATGCTGAGCTGCCAAGAGAGGGTTAGAGACATGTTATTAGCACATTGTATTGTTATTGAGTCCTGGTTCCTAAATATAATGAGAAGATCAGGGCTTCTCTATGATGTAGCTTAAAAATCCCCACAACCAAAGAAGACCCTATCCCAGAGTCTGATGTCCAGCTCTGTCAAATTTCCATGTGCTGCTATGCCAAAATGTGTAGGAGCAAGGAAGGACTCACGTTTTGCTACTGACCCTCCCTGAATAAGTTTCTCCCAGTGAATTCTGCTCTAGAGCAACTGAACAGAGTTTAGATGGTCAAAGTAAATGACAAAATGTCTATTTGGGGCCTTCATATCTTGGCTACTTGCATGACAGATTCTCAACTCAGGATCTGGAAAATAGTGGGCTAACAGTATTTTTTTTTTTTTAAGTAAAACTTATTTAAAGATTTGTTTTAGGTCTGTGCTATATGATCGCAGCAGACATTCATTATTCTTAAAGTAGATTTACTATTTTCTCCCTTTCCTATGCTAGAAATAGTTTATTTTGAAGTTATTTTGAAAGTCTGAGAAAATGGTTTATACTACTTGGTTACTGGAGTCTCGGGACTATAAATGGGGGTCTTATGTCATATTAACATAACACTTAAAAAGTGAATAGCATGGTAAAGAGAAAAGTACTGAACACAATGATCATAAAAATAAATGTTAGGAATCTATATTTCTTGCTTGCAGGCATTTTACAAGCACACCAACGAGGCATCCATTTCATTCTTAAGGTGAGATCTTCAAAGACAGAAGGTTTAAGAACAGAATTTAAAGTCCAAAGTTGGAGATGCCATGAGTTAAAGTCAATTCTCTTTGTGATTAAAAATTCTAAGAACTTATCTATGGCACCCGGAGCTTTGTTAATGATTTGTATGTTGTGTGACTTTATTATACACTGTTGAGAAAATACTGTAAAATATTATATGCGGGCAGCCAATTGCATTTAGGAACCAAACAATTTGCATAAGGATAGTGTGGAGCAGTGTGGTTTTCCAAATGAAGGGGTAAGAGGACCTCAGGACTCACTTGAGAAAAAGGAAGCTAGAAACCCCATGGTTTGAGGATAAAAGAGTGTAGGAATTGTTTTAAATCAGTTCCTTTTTTTTGAGTCTTAACACCTATTGTAAAAGAACTTACTCTATAAAAACTCTATAAGCAATGAACAGTTTATTTCAGAATGAGGCTCTGGGGAATAATCTTATAAGAAACACATCCTGCATTTGTAGAGAAATCCGAGGGGATAGTATTCATGGAGCATTATACCAGTGCAGGCAAAAAAATGACAACCAGTGCAAACTCATCAAACAATTCAAAAGGAAATGCTTGATTACAGAATAATTTCTTCTCCCCTGCTTCCTGCTCTTTCCCCCGTGCACAAATCCATCATTCTGTGTTACAGATTGGTAGCTCTTTTTCTCTCACCCTTTTCATTCTCTGTTCCTATACAATTGTTTTCTAGTTCCCACCCTACTACACAGCTAAGCAAAGCAAAACCTGAATTCACTGCAGATCCTGAAGGTTTCTTAAGTTACAAGTCAGGCCTTTTATATCATGCAATCTCTGTCACATCCTTTGTGAATAATAATGCATGTTATAGTCTAACTTGAGGTTTAACTATGGTGCACCAGCACATATGGAGATCAGTTGTAAGGTGTCAGGTATTTGAAAGATTAGCTGTCTTATAAATTATAGTGGATTCAAGGTTATCCCTATAATAATGTCATGTTCACTGACTTGTGTTTGCTTTTCAGAGTGAGAGAGGAAGGGCTGGAATTATAACTAAGTGAGAGCATGGAGCTTAATTTTAATCTTATGCAGTGGCCGGGAGCAGAGCACGTGTGTGACCTTTATCCATGGAATGGGTTAAGACAGGGCCACTGTCATCCTGGATATACTGTTCTCTTGGTTTGATGACATGCAGGCCTATATTCCTTCATCTAAGTCCTGTGGGTCGCCTTCTTGCCCTTCTTGATTTCTCTAGCTATGTTTTTCTTTTTCTTTAATTTTTGTATTTCAGATCCTCCTCTACATGAATAGGATAAAGATAGTGGAAGCAAGCAATTTCTTTCTATCCTTCTTATTCTTATTCTTATCAGCTCACAAGTCAGCTCATAAAAAGCTTGACAATAACTGTAGAAAGACATTGCATGGTTAAGTTTTCAAGCAACTTCACAAAGAAGATAATAAAATTTACAAGATATGTTGGTAAAATTTCATCCGCAAGAGGTGCTTCTTATACAGGCAGGATGGTGTGTTAACTAATGAAAGTGGTGAGCAGTAATGCTCAGAAAATAAACGCGTATCTCCTTTCACTTAAGAGTACAAACCTTCTTCAGTTTCAGAGTAGTGATGGGAAAGGTCAGAGGAAAAAGGGAGACACTGAGATAAAGCTACTGAATACTCTACATGATGTCATTGTTTTGGTGGGTCAGAAAGTTGGTCAGGTTAAGAAATGGTGATAGCCTTATTAAATGTCCACAGAAGGTATCGTATTGCATCACAGAAGTATATTTTTGATGGAATTTTTCCTATTATTATTGTAGAGGTGTGTATATTTTTCTAGGCAATCTGAACACTCATATCTTTTAAATAAATTCACTGCAGGACTTTGAGATTTCTATTCCTCTGGCATCTTGCAAGTATTGAACCACTGCAGAAGTAGACATTGGTGATCAAAAGGACCATAAGAGTTACAAATGAAAAGAGAATTCAAACAAGCCAACACGATGATTTACTATGTTCAGGAGGTCCTACAGGCAAATCCTTTTATTGAACTCTGTAATTGGGGGATATCCTGTGGTGTGAGAGCTCCTATACACATGCATTCTTTTTTTTTTTTCCATAGAAAGGGGCAGAAAGAAGGAGCAGTTCTGTTTCTGCTGCTTCTTAGATTTGCCCTTTCGAATTGCTGGGATGTGATTTTGGTCTGTAAGCTGACCATGAAGGATGACACATTTGACCAAGGTCAAAGAGATTTGAATATTTCATATCCCTGCATGTGTAACCTTACAGCAGAATAACTCAGATTCAATTTAATTAGGAGTTTGTTATTATGAGTTGGAAATGGTGGTCTGTTTTCTATAGATATGTACTATAGAGTATTGTAAGCCCCTAATCTGAAAGCTTCCATGATTAGAATGTTCTTATTGCTCTCCTCCTTGTCTCCTCTTCCCCCCACTTCTTTCTGTAGATGCTCCCCATTTAAAGATTAAGATATTTTCCTGATTCCTCATACTCATTATACCCCACCTGCTGGGTCTGCTTTTTTTTTTTTTCAGAAGATGAAGATTTCAGGCTTTCCCCAATAATGGGAACTTAACAAAGCAGAATTGTCCTTTAAGAGTCAAGCTTTAAAATCCACAGTTAAAAGCAGAGCAATATTGTCACAGTTTAGAGACAACCAGGCACCAAGCCTGTTAAGACTTACCTGTACTGTGCTTAAAGGTGTTAATATACGTTACTGAGGGGCTGTAATAGGCAGTGGGGATGGAGATCAGTCGTGGACTCATGGGAAGAGGCAGACATTAGCTGCATTCACCCATGGGCAGGAGCACACTGTTCGAGATTACAACATCTGTCTGGTCCAGGTGGTGATGATGACTGTAGCATGGACTAACAAAGTATAAACTTTCTTTACATGATTCACCAGTTTACTGGCATTGGGTCGCACCCTTCACTTACTCTGACCCCATACTCACCAGGGAGTCTTCTAATCACTATTTAGGTTTTTGTGAAGCTTACTTACCAAGAAATAACATATTGGCTACAGAATTTCACTTGTCCAGTGCCTTTGGCAGTTATGGATTAAAACTTTCATATTAAATAAACTGATATCCAGGTTCAAATCTGACGTTCTTCAGAGTTGCCTATAGGGACAGTCAGTACATGTTGGAGAGAGGACCCTTGTGTCTTTCACCTCAACAAGAATAGTTCTCCTGCAACACAGAGAAATTTGGCATTCTGGTTTTAAACTCAAACCACTTAAGTTCAGTTAATGTAAGACTATTCCTAAGTTGGATTTAGGTCATGAATAGGTAAAATCAGGTTTGTTAGTCTTTGGGACTGTTGTACATGCAGAAGACTCATGTCACCCTGTCTGCTGTTACTTGTCTACGCAACACATTCTCCTTGGGGTTGCTCATACTCTGTTGCTTCTATTACTCAGAAATACTGCTCAGAACCACTTAGAACGAATCCATTTATTTAAATAATAGGATTGTTATGCTGCACAATATTCAAATAACGAATGATGTTTTGAATGAGGTTTAGTTCTCAAGCTATTGCTTCTAGTGAATCAGATGCATTTCCAGAAAATCAGATAAGGATTTGAAATTCCTGAAGCTGAATGAAAGATAGAAAGAAACTTTCCATGTTAACATATATATGACTGCCTTTAAGTGGAAAAACAACCTTGTAGAGAAAAATAGATGAAATTCCTAGTTAAGTTTGAGAAAACTGAGGCTTACCCAAGCTAGATGATTGTTCCAAAGTTTGAAGCTGTTTTTTCTGATTTCAAAGATTTGTCTGTTCTTTTCTTTTAGATCTAGATAGATTAATTCAGGTGTGTGCATGTGAGATGATGGAGGTGGGCAAATTCAGGAGCAGAGTAAAGATACGGTTAATAGGTGAATAACATTGGTAGGAATGTAAGTATCTATTGAGTGAATGCCTCAGGCATGTGATCTTGGTTAAGCAACCCTCTTTTTTTTTTTCTTTCCAGTAATGCTTATCTTGAAGAGATCTCTAGTCTTTTCCATTCTGTTGTTTTCCTCTATTTCTTTGCATTGATCTCTGAGGAAGGCTTTCTTACCTTTCCTTGCTATTCTTTGGAACTCTGCATTCAGATGCTTATATCTTTTCTTTTCTCTTTTGCTTTTCCCTTCTCTTCTTTTCACAGCTATTTCTAAGGGCTCCTCAGACAGCCATTTTGCTTTTTTGCATTTCTTTTCCATGGGGATGGTCTTGATCCCTGTCTCCTGTACAATGTCAAAACCTCCTTCCAGTCCCTTAAATCTATTTCTCATTTCCACTGTATAAGGGATTTGACTTGATTGTTCAAGGGAACATTTCATGCAAAGGAGGGCTTGATAAAGGACAGAAATGGTATGTACCTAACAGAAGCAGAAAATATTAAGAAGCGGTGGCAAGAATACACAGAAGAAGTGTCCAAAAAAGATCTTCATGACCCAGATAATCACAATGGTGTGATCACTCACCTGGAGCCAGACATCCTGGAATGTGAAGCCAAGTGGGCCATAGAAAGCATCACTACGAACAAAGCTAGTAGAGGTGATGGAATTCCAGTTGAGCTATTTCAAATCCTGAAAGATGATGCTATGAGAGTGCTGCACTCAATATGCCAGCAAGTTTGGAAAACTCAGCAGTGGCCACAGGACTGGAAAAGGTCAGTTTTCATTCCAATCCCAAAGAAAGGCAGTGCCAAAGAATGCTCAAACTACCAGACAATTGCACTCATCTAACATGCTAGTAAAGTAATGCTCAAAATTCTCCAAGCCAGGCTTTGGCAATACGTGAACCTTGAACTTCCAGATGTTCAAGCTGGTTTTTGAAAAAGCAGAGGAACCAGAGATCAAATTGCCAACATCTGTTGGATCATGGAAAAAGCAAGAGAGTTCCAGAAAAACATCTCTTTCTGTATTATTGACTATTCCAAAGCCTTTGACTGTGTGGATCACAAGAAACTGTGGAAAATTCTTCAAGAGATGGGAATACCAGACCACCTGACCTGCCTCTTGAGAAACCTGTATGCAGGTCAGGAAGCAACAGTTAGAACTGGACATGGAACAACAGACTGGTTCCAAAGAGGAAAAGGAGTACATCAAGGCTGTATATTGTCACCCTGCTTATTTAACTTATATGCAGAGTACATCATGAGAAACACTGGGCTGGAAGAAGCACAAGCTGCAATCAAGACTGCTGGGAGAAATATCAATAACCCCAGATATGCAGATGACACCACCCTTACGGCAGAAAGTGAAGAGGAACTAAAAAGCTTCTTGATGAAAGTGAAAAAGGAGAGTGAAAAAGTTGTCTTAAAGCTCAACATTCAGAAAACAACAATCATGGCATCTGGTCCCATCACTTCATGGGATGGGGAAACAGTGGAAACAGTGTCAGACTTTAGTTTTGGGCTCCAAAGTCAAAGTCACAGCAGATGGTGACTGCAGCCATGAAATTAAAAGACACTTATTCTTTGGAAGGAAAGTTATGACCAACCTAGATAGCATATTAAAATGCAGAGACATTACTTTGGAAGCAAAGGTCCATCTAGTCAAGGCTATGGTTTTTCCAGTGATCATGTATGGATGTGAAAGTTGGACTGTGAAGAAAGCTGAGCACTGAAGAATTGATGCTTTTGAACTGTGGTGTTGGAGAAGACTCTTGAGAATCCTTTGGACTGCCAGGAGATCCAACCAGTCCATTCTAAAGGAGATCAATCCTGAGTGTTCATTTGAAATACTGATGCTAAAGCTGAAACTCCTGTACTTTGGCCACCTCATGTGATGAGTTGACTCACTGGAAAAGACCCTGATGCTGGGAGGGATTGGGGGCAGGAGGAGAAGGGGACGACAGAGAGTGAGATGGCTGAATGGCATCACTGACTTGATGGACATGTTTGCATAAACTCCAGGAGTTGGTGATGGACAGGGAGGCCTGGCGTGCTGCGATTCATGGGGTCACAAAGAGTCAGACATGACTGAGCAACTGAACTGAACTGAATGCTTATCTTACAGCAAAAAAAAAAATAAATAAATAAACAAGTCAGAAGCATGTTAGTCAATATAATGTTCTATGACAAAATGGTTGGTAAACAGTGAAACTGCTGATTTAATAGGTAATGTTTTTATTTAGCATGACACTAGTAGTTGCCATTTTCCTGAAAGTATATATTTTAACCATATAAACATTATTTTAAGGTGTCATATGCATAACATTAAGGATACTCTTATCTTCATCATTATAAACAATCTGGATTGCAAATCAGATTGAATTTCAGAGTTCAGAGGAGTTGTTATTTCTAAATTACTGCATTAGTTGAGTTAAATTATCATAATGCTGGTGGTTTGTTTGGATGTCTAACTAAAAGAAGAGAGATCATTTTGATTTCAACTTTAAGAGGAAAGAGAAGTGAAGTTAAGTGCTCCCTGGAGAGCTAGAGACTCACACAAGGTAAATGGGTAGAATTTGAAATACATACCCCCAAAGGTCAGGGAGCAACAGTGAACAGGGAAAGATAACTGATAAAGCTAAGTAGAAGTGCTGATGATGGCATTTTAAAAACCTAATAGCTATTCATATATATCAACCTTATGGTATTAATTTTNAGAGCTAGAGACTCACACAAGGTAAATGGGTAGGATTTGAAATACATACCCCCAAAGGTCAGGGAGCAATAGTGAACAGGGAAAGATAACTGATAAAGCTAAGTAGAAGTGCTGATGATGGCATTTTAAAAACCTAATAGCTATTCATATATATCAATCTTATGGTATTAATTTTTATTATATATTTTTCTCTGGATTCTAGTGATCATAAAAGATCTACTTGACACTTAAGAAAACATCACCATTAGTAAACCTAGGTGCATGACTTGTGTTTTTGAATCTTCTTTTATTGTCCTCTGTCCTCTCAGGTAGGTGATTTATCTGTGACTGGTCCTTCTTTAAGATCAGGAATCTGTGCTGCTTCCATCATTAGAGGAGTGATACCAGATACCAGTGTTCAGTCTAGGGTGAGCCCACGGTCAGATCCTTACTCATTCATAGAATTTTAATTGATTTTTTACAAAGTTAAATTCAGTGAAGTCATTTTTACTAAGACATTTTGTGTTAAATCCTTTTGTGGATTAAAATATTTTATTAATTGATAATGATAATCAATGAGTTTTATTTCTTTTGTTAATGTCCTTACTTGGAAAAATTAACAGTCAGGACAAGTCTATCTAGGACCATTCTGTCTCAGTAAAAAATAATTCAGTTCAGTTCAGTTGTTCAGTTGTGTCCGACTCTTCGTGACCCCATGAATCGCAGCACGCCAGGCCTCCCTATCCATCTCCAACTCCCAGAATTCACTTAAACTCACGTCCATCAAGTTGGTGATGCCATCCAGCCATCTCATCCTCTGTCATCCCCTTCTCCTCCTGCCCCCAATCCCTCCCAGCATCAGGGTCTTTTCCAATGAGTCAACTCTTTGCATGAGGTGGCCAAAGTACTGGAGTTTCAGCTTCAGCATCATTCCTTCCAAAGAACACCCAGGACTGATCTTTAGAATGGACAGGTTGAAGTTTGTAAATTCTGAAAATTTAGGATTTTTCTTTTTTTTTTTTT
>SJYQ01000603.1:795542-806889 GCA_006410935.1 Redunca redunca | reverse complement strand
AAAAAAAATAGAAAAAAAAAAAAAAAAAAAAAAAAAAGAAAAAAAGAAAAAAAACAAAAAAGAACTTTCAGAATATTTAGAATGTGGAGATAGGAAAGAAAGTATTATGAGAGTAGCCTTTCCCTTACCTGCATGCAAGTCATTTATAATAACTTGTGGTGCCCATGAGTTGTATTAAGGTAGTGACCTTTACTTTTGGTTTTTATCAAATGTTTCCATCATTTCTCTTTTCTATATGGAGCCTATACCAACCTTTAGACACTTCCTCCCAAATGTCCATTCCTTCTCTGTTTGAGCATGCCTTTGCTGCCTTCCATCCTTGATTAGAAATTAGAAAGATATACAAAGAGAGCTTTAGTTCCACCAATAAAGATAGGAATTTTTACTAGAAGAGGATGAGAACAAGATTTGATGGATAAGATTAAGTAAATATATGATAGGATTATTTTGTTTTTTAGTTACTAAGTTGCATCCAGCTCTTTTGTGAACCCATGGTCCGTAGCCCATCGGGCTCCTCTGTCCATGGGATTCCCAGGCAAACATACTGGAGTGGATTGCCATTTACTTCTTCCAGGGGTCTTCCTGACCTAGGGATTGAGCCTGCATCTCCTGCATTGGCAGGTGGATTCTTTACCACTGAGCCACCAAGGAAGCCTAAGGTGAGATTATATTTTATTACTAAGTAATAAGAACACATTATTCTTTGGGAAGCACTTGTTTATAGGAAATCAATATTTTGTATTCAATGAAGTTTACAGGCTAAATTGAAATTAAATAGACCTTTAAGTATAGTAAGCATTTAGAACCAGATGCTATGCAAGTTTGATGGAGATTTCATGATTATTTACTGCTGTTTATTAGTACTTAATAATTCTATGCTAATAGATCTACAAATAAGCTTCATTTAAAGTGTTATATTCTACGGCTTATCAAAAATCCCATTAATTGGAATATTTAAGCAGTAAGTATTTCCTATTAAATAGCCAGCCAAGATTCATCCATCCATTCATTCACTCAACTATTCATCAATCAAACATTAATTAGGTACCAGTTATGCCCAATTATGTTCTGTGGATACAAAGATAGAACAAAGCAGGAGACAAACATGAGAACGTTTAATTACCACCATGTAGTAAGTGACATAGCGGAAGTAGGAACAATTCATTAAGAGACCATAGAAAATGTCTCCTGGGGTTACATGGAATACTTCTGCAAGAGGAAACATTTGAATTCAATACTAAACAAAGAAAGAGTAAAGGTTCTTCAGGAATATGAAGGTATGTGTGGTGGGGATGCATTCCTGGAGAAGTAGGAAGTGAGAGAGAAGATAATTTAGGCAAAAGAGAAGGTGTAGTTAAATATGACAGGGAGGGAAAAATGTGTGGGAAATTTAAGAAACTGAAAGTTTAGTACATCTGGAGTTCTTGGTACACGTGGACAGGTGGTAGCAGGAAAGGGAAGGAGCAAGGATTATTCTCCATGCTCAGGAGTTTGGGCTTGACTGTAGGTAATAGCATACCACTGGAGGATCATAAACTGAGAAGTCAAATAATAATTTCCTTATTTTAGAAATCTTGCTCTGGGTATATTATAGATGGATTGAATATAATTATTATGTAGCTAGATGAAGTGGAAAGATTTTGAAGAACTCCAGGCGATAAATGCTAAGGGTATAGGCTAAGCCAGTGGAGATAGAAGTTGAGAAGATTGGTTGAAAGATTTCTAGGTAGTAGAATCAATAGGGCACAGTTAATGATTGAAAGTAAGAGGTGAGAGAGAAGGAAAACCTAGAATTATTCTCTACCTTCTAGTGTGGTTGTTTCAGTAGAAAAATGTGCTTATAATTAGAATGGGAAAAAATATGTACAGTTTCAGAAAAGCCTGTTGTTTTTGTTGCTCAGTTGCTAAGTCATATCCAATTCTTTGCCACCCCATGGAATGCAGCAGTCAGGCTTCCCTGTCCTTCACTATCTTCCAGAGTTGGCACAAACTCATGTCCATTGAGTCAGTGATGCCATCCAAGCATCTCATCCTCTGTCTCCCACTTCTTCTCTTGCCCACAATCTTTCCCAGCATCAGGGTCTTTTCCAATAAGTTGGTTCTTTGCATCAGGTGGCCAAAGTATTGGAGTTTCAGCTTCAGTCCATCCAATGAATATTCAGGGTTGATTTCCTTTAGAATTGACTGGTTGATCTCTTTGCTGTCCAAGGAAATCTCGAGTCTTCTCCAGCACCACAGTTCAAAAGCATCAGTTCTTTGGTGCTTAGCCTTCTTTATGGTCCAACTCTCATATCCACACATGACTACTGGAAAACCATAACTTTGACTATAGAGACCTTAGTCGGCAAAGTGATATCTCTGCTTTTTAATATGCTATCCCGGTTTGTCATGGCTTTTCTTCTGAGGAGCAAGCATCTTTTAATTTTGTGACTGCAGTCAACATCTGCAGTGATTTTGGAGCCCAAGTAAATAGAAACTGTCACTGCTTCCATTTTTTCCCCCTTCCATTTGCTATGAAGTGAGTTTTTTTGCCATTATCTTAATTTTTTGAATGTTGTGTTTTAAGCCAGCTCTTTCACTCTCCTCGTTCAGGTTCATCAAGAGACTCTTTAGTTCCTCTTTTCTTTCTGCCATTAGAGTGCTATCATCTGCATATCTGAAGCTATTGATATTTCTCCCAGCAACCTTGATTCCAGCTTGTGATTCATCCAGCCTAGCATTTTGCCCTTGATGCACTCCTTTCTCAATTTTGAAATAGTCCATTGTTCCTTGTCCAGTTCTAATTGTTGCTTCCTGACCTGCATACAGGTTTCTCAGGAGGCAGGTAAAGGTAGTCTGGTATTCCCATCTCTTTAAGAGTTTTCCAAAGAGAAGTTTGTGAAAGATACAAATGTATATTCTTTCAAATCATTTTGAAATGGTAACTGAAATACACATAGTGTGTTGTTTCAATTGCCACAGTAATTTGTTTACATGCACAATTTCTAATGTTTATATTTTTTCCAACTCTTGAAGGTAGATATTATGCAAGTGTCTAACTTTCTTTATATAATATCTACTCAAGTGTAGACAGTTTTGATGATGACAAAGCTATAGCAAGGAAAATTGGATACACCCTTAGAGCAGAAAACACCCCCCATTAAATTTTGAATCTTAAAAAGATTTCATTTTCCACATATACTTAGTCTTGAAGATGAATGACTGTATTTCACCATTAATCAATTTCAAGCATAGGAGGAAAATAGATTTATGCATTTCTTGAAGATAACATTCTGAGAGCAGTTTAACCTAAGTAGTTTCCACTTAGGATAACACAGTGTATTCAAAATGCAGTCAGATGATTTATTTGGCTTTTTGTTTCAGTTCATTTCATCAAGATGCAGCTCTGAGTCACAGACCAGAGTGGCGAACACCTTTATGATTATACCCTCATTTGAACTTATCTAAAATGCAAAGAGACTAGGAAATTCTCTGATAAATGAATAATTGTCCACAGAGTGCTCATCACTTTCACCCTTTAGTGTAAGATGAGATTTTTCTCAGATAAAGACTAAAGGAATAATAGATGCAGTCTGCAGGCCTATTGAGGTCTTTGATGACTAAATATACATTAACACTCGTCCATACTCAGTGAAACACAGGTTGCCTTTTTTGAGTCTCCCATTAAATTTTGATTAGATCAGCCAAGACAAGAAAACACTTGATGCCAGGTTGCTTCTCTTGTATTTTCTGGCTGAAACTCATTCCCACAACTCCTCTTCAATCCCTTTACTTAACTCCAGCCCCACTCTGGTCAAGTGTGAAAAATTCAGCAAGGGCATGGGATTTAAATGGAACTGGCAACAATCATTGCTGGTAATTTTTGTAAGGATTGGTATTTTGTACTCATCCCTTCATTCTTTGTATATGATTCCTTCTCTATTCTAGAGATATGTAGTCTTCAGGCTTTAAACTATGAACTGATGCATGATATGACAGGTCCCTTGGCTTATTCAGTTGTACCTGGATGGGCCATTTTGTTGTCTGCATGTACCAAATCTTGCTCAGAATTCCTGGCATTGAAATCTATACAGTGCTCACAAAGATCTGAAGACCTTCACAGAGCTAAGTAATTTGCTTACCAAAATCTCATAACTTAAAAACATGACTGGGAAGAAGGCAGCAGGGCTCTTAAAAGTAAAATCTAAACCACAAGTTTAAAATTCTCATTTGGTTGAATAATGATTTTGTGAGTTTTGAGTAAGTAGAAATAAATTTTTTTTATTTTGTGTAATCCCATAGACGAATGCTCAAAGCGCAGCATAAGATGAAAACTTAAACCATTAGATGTTTGTCATCAAGAATAATGCATTTCCTGTTTTACTCAGTTAATAAGGATCTTAAAATGGATTTACCTCATTTAGAATTAATATATAAACTTTAGTTCTTCCTGAAGGTCTTTGAGGTTGAGAGGTTGAGTTTTCTGAAGCCTTTTGCCATTGAGTGAACATGAATACTTGATAGAAAAAAAAGAACATTTACTTCAATGAGGAAGTTTAAGGAAAGTATTCAAATGAACATTTATTTCATTACAAAATAAAAATGTAGTATAAAAGAAAGCCAAATCAACTCAGTCTGACTCAAAACAAAGGGCTGAGTATAATAATCATTATTATATTAAATTTGTTCTTCTCCAAGCACATATCTTGAATCTATCAGACTTTCTTCCTTTATAGAGGGAAGCCCTTTCAGGCTGCAGTGCTGTGCTCAGTCGCTTCTGTCATATCCAGTTCTTTGTGGCCCCATGGACCAAAGCCCACCAGGCTCCTCTGTCCATGGGATTCTCCAGGCAAGAATACTGGGGTAGGTTGCCATGCCCTCCTCCATGGGATCTTCCCGACCCAGGGATCAAACCTGCATCTCCTGTGTCTCCTGAATTTCAGGCAGATTCTTTACTGCTGAGCCACCAGGGAGCCCTTCAGGCTGCAAAATCATTTAACCCCTAGTTATTTTAAACAAAAAGACAATTGAAAACATTTGCAAACACCAAATTACCTTATGTGTTATTTTCTCGAATGGGTTTCAGAGCCAGCTGCCTGCCTCAGAATGTGACATTTTGGCATGTGGATTATTTGAGGCTGCAGGCTGTGTGGATCACAACAAGCTATGGAAAATTCTTAAGGAGATGGGATACTGGACCACCTGAGCTGCCTCCTGAGAAACCTGTATGCAGGTCAAGAAGCAACAGTTAGAACCAGACGTGGAACAATGGACTGGTTTCAAATTGGGAAAGGACTATGTCAAGGCTGTATATTGTCACCTTGGTTATTTAACATATATGCAAAGTACATAATGCAAAATGCCAGACTGCATGAAGCACAAGCTGGGATCAAGATTGCAGGGAGAAATAGCAATAACCTCAGATATGCAGGTGACACCACCCTTATGGCAGAAAGCGAAGAAGAACTAAAGAGCCTCTTGATGAAAGTGAAAGAGGAGAGTGAAAAAGTTGGCTTAAAGCTCAACATTCAGAAAACGAAGATCATGGCATCTGGTCCTATCACTTCATGGCAAATAAATGGGAAAACAATGGAAACAGTGACAGACTTTATTTTCTTGGGTTCCAAAATCACTGCAGATGGTGACTGCAGCCATGAAATTAAGTCACTTGCTCTTTGGAAGAAAAGCTATGACAAACCTAGAGAGGGTATTAAAAACCAGACATTACTTTGCTGACAAAGGTGTGTCTAGTCAAAGCTATGGTTTTTGCAATAGTCACGTATGGATGTGAGAGCTGGACCTAAAGAATGCTGAGCACCAAAGAACCTATGCTTTCGAACTGTGGTGCTGGAGAAGACTCCTGAGAGTCCCTTGGACTGCAAGGAGATCAAACCAATCAATTCTAAAGGAAGTCAGTCCTGAATATTCATTGGAAGGACTGATGCTGAAGATGGAGCTCCAATACTTTGGTTACTTGATGCGAAGAACTGCCTCATTAGAAAAGACCCTGATGTTGGGAAACATTGAGGGCATGAAGAGAAGGGGACAGCAGAGGATGAGATGATTGGATGGCATCACCGACTCAATGGACACGAGTTTGGTTAAGCTCTGGGAGTTGTGATGGACAGGGAAGCCTGGTGTGCTGCAGTCCATGGGGTCGCAGAGTCGGACATGGCTGAGTGCCTGAACTGGACTGAACTGAACTGAAGGCAATCAAGGCCCTACAGACTCAAGAGCTTTTTACATCCCCCTATCTTAACTGCCTAAAAGAATTTAGATAGGAACCCCTAATAAGGAAGAGAGCTATTAGGAAAATAATATTCTTTAAGTCAGAAAGACTTCTATCTCCACATGAACGATATTCCTCCACATTGAAATTCCAGAACCCTACCTGCTTCTTCTCAGCTCAGGTTGGTGATGGGATTTAGAGCAGAGGGTCCCCCAATATATTACTTTTCCATATTGATTATTTTGAATTAAAGTTACTTAAAAATCAGCTGATGCAAGGACACTCTGACTCTCATTTGTCCTCCTGAAGGCATGAATTGCGTCTGTCATGTGAAATAAATCTCTCGTGTGAAATCTCTTATGTGCTTTCCTTGTACCTAGTGGTACAGAGACATCTTTATCACCAGAGATCGGAAATGTGGAGGTGCTAGTGGTTAAGAATCTGCCTGTCTATGCAGGAAACATGGGTTCAATCCCTGGGTTGGCAAGATCCCCTGGAGTAGGGAATGGCAACCCATTCCAGTGTTCCTTCCATGGAAAATCCCATGGACAGAGGAGCCTTGTGGGCTATAGTTCATAGAGTGGTAATGAGTCTGACATGACTAAGCATTACTACTGGGGAATTTGGGGCTAAAAAGGCTGGATAAATAAACCTTTCTACTTCTTTATTAATTTACTACCTCAAACCCAAAATCTTTTATCTAGTCATATTTTTGCATATTTATTGTTTCTTTGTCTAAAAGGTATAAAAACTGCTTACTCTGGCCATTTTTTGGCGACTTGGGTCCATGTACATGCACAATTAAAACTTGTTTCTCTTCTATTAATCTGTCTTATGTCAGTTTAATTATTGTTGTTGTTCAGTCACTAGTTCGTGTCCAACTCTTTGTGACCCCAGGAACTGCAACATGCCAGGCATCCCTGTCCTTCACTGCCTCCCTGAGTTTACTCAGACTCATGTCCATTGAGTCAATGATGCCATCTAACCATCTTACCCTCTGTCACCTTTTCTCCTCTTGCCTTCAATGTTTCCCAGCATCAGGGTCTTTTCTAATGAGTCAATTCTTCATGTCAGGTGATCAAAGTATTGGAGCTCCAGCTTCAGCACCAGTACTTCCAGTGAATATTTAGGACTGATTTCCTTTAGGATAGACTGTTTGATCTCTTTGTTGCCCAATGGACTCTCAGGAGTCTTCTCCAGCACCACAATTCAAAAGGATCAATTCTTCAGTGCTCAGCCTTCTTTATGGTCCAACTCTCACATCCACACACGACTACTGGAAAACCCATAGCTTAAACTATCCAGACCTTTGTTGGCAAAAGTGATGTCTCTGCTTTTTAATACACTGTCTAGTTTTATTATAGCTATTCTTCCAAGGAGCAAGCATCTTTTATTTTATGGCTGCAGTTACCATCCACATTGATTTTGGAGCCCAAGAAATGAAATCTGACATTGTCCACATTTTCGCCATTTATTTGCCATGAAGTGATAGGACCAGATACCATGATCTTAGTTTTTTGAATACTGAGTTTTAAGCCAGCTTTTTCACTCTCCTCTTTCACCTTCATCAAGAGGCTCTTTAGTTCCTCTTCACTTTCTGCCATTAAAGTGATATCATCTGCATATCTGAGCTTACTGATATTTCTCCTGGCAATCCTGATTTCAGTTTGTTCTTCATTCAGCCAAGCATTTCGCATGATGTACTCTGCATATAAGTTAAATAAGTAGGGTGACAATATACAGCCTTAAGGTATTCCTTTCTCAGTTTTGAACTAGTCCATTGTTCCATGTCCAGTTCTAACTGTTGCTTCTTGTCCTGCATACAGGTATCTCAGGAGGCAGGTAGTGCGGTCTGGTATTCCCATCTCATTAACAATATTCCAGTTTGTTGTGACCCACACAGTCAAAGCCTTTAGCATAGTCAGTGAAGCAGAAGTAGATTTTTTTTTTTAATTCCTTTGCTTTTTCTATGATCCAGCATCAAAGAACCTAGATGGAAGAAGGGAGTTTTCTTCCTCTATATGGCCTACATCATTAACTGAACAAATTTTCATGGTGGTTGATAAAACATAGCCTTATTGTAGTGTTCAACTCTTTGGTACAATGGAAATTTTGTTTTTAAATCGATTTATTTTGCTTAAGAATTTTGTGTTGTAAGAAATGGGCACTGTTTCCTAATCTCAGCTATATTGAGTCTTTCCTAGTCACAGTCCCTTTCTGAAATTAAGCTCCCAGTGTGTAAAATGAGGGACTTGCGCTGCCTAACTGATGCTTTATTTTCTACTACAAATTATCTGCAGCTTTTTTTTTCCTTAAAAATATAGGTACCAGGAAATAAAAAGCTTTGCCCTATTTGCTTCCACAGCTGATCTAGAAGTATGGAAATACAAAAATAGTAAATGAAGTGTTTGATGCCTTCTGTCTCATGTGTGTAGCTCTTGATTTTGAGATACTGTCAGATGACATTTTGGAGTTGAGGACAGGACTCTGAACACAATGAATCTTCCAAAGGATGTGACGGTTGGAATAGATAAGGATAGTAAAGCAGTCTGTCTTGGCAAAGGTTTGTAGAAGGAAGATGGAGTACTCAACAGTGTGCATGAGGGTACACACCAGATGTTACTGAAAGCTGATGGATGAGTGAATGCTCACATTTTTCAGGGAGAAATTGACCTGAAAATACAATATTTTTTGAAGTATTTTGACATGTAAGTTCTTAATGCTTACAGGCTGTAGTTGGTATAGGTATGAATGTTTAAGAATTGTGATTGTGATCTTAATGTTCTATCCTCATTTTTTATTCTCTCCTATGAACTTTTATTAGGATACACTGGAATCTGGTTTCCAGATCGTTTCTATACCTGGTGAGAGTGTCAAAGGACAGATGATGCACATTTTCCTTCCTCAAAGGAAGGTTTTCTGAAAACATCCCTCTCTTTCTTCTCACTTTGCAGGATTAGCATTTTGCTCCATTTAAAACCAGTATTGTAAGTAAGTGTGGGAGAAGAGATAAGTTTTCCTTACAGAAAAATTCCAAATAATTTATTTAGATACTGCCCCTTCCAATAGTTAGAACTTAAGCCATCCCTGCCCTTGAGTGTGGGCTGCAGTTGGTAGGTTTTTTCCAAGAAATAGAATATGGAACAAAGAAGTATCTTTACAAGTGAAACCTAGCAAACACTATTTTAACCAAATGACTAAGTGACATTATCGGTGATATCTCATGTTCGTATCATTGTCCTCTGATATAATGGAATGAGAAAGGCATTTTACCTCTGTGATATTCTTCCTCAAAATACATGCTGCTGCTGCTAAGTCACTTCAGTCGTGTCCAACTCTGTGCGACCCCATAGATGGCAGCCCACCAGGCTCCCTTGTCCCTGAGATTCTCCAGGCAAGAACACTGGAGTGGTTTGCCATTTCCTTCTCCAATGCATGAAAGTGAAAAGTGAAAGTGAAGTTGCTCAGTCGTGTCTGACTCTTAGCGACCTCATGGACTGCAGTCCACCAGCCTCCTCCATCCATGGGATTTTCCAGGCAAGAGTACTGGAGTGGGTTGCCATTGCCTTCTCCTCAAAATACATAACACCAGTCTAACCATGAGGAAAATATCACCTAAACCCAAACTGAGTGTCATTCTATAAAGTAATTGAATGGTACTCTTTGAAACTGTCAATGTCATAAAACAAAGGAAGACTGAGAAACGCTCGGATCAGGTGTGGCTAAGAAGACCTGCTGAGTAACAGAAAGTAGTGTTTTCAATAGGGTCTTTGATATCAAATAGGACTCTCAGTTCAGTTCAGTTTAGTTGCTCAGTTGTGTCCGATTCTTTGTGACCCCATGAATCGCAGCACGCCAGGCCTCCCTGTCCATCACCAACTCCCAGAGTTCACTCAGATTCATATCCATCGAGTCCATGATGCCATCCAGCCATCTCATCTTCTGTCGTCCCCTTCTCCTCCTGCCCCCAATCCCTCCCAGCATCAGAGTCTTTTCCAATGGTCAGCTCTTCGCATGAGGTGGCCAAAGTACTGGGGCAGGTAAAAGATATTAGGGGAAAAACTAGTGAAATCAAAAGTCTGGAGTTTAGTTAGTATTAACGTGCCAATACTGGTTTCCTAGTTATAAAAAATGTTCTATGGTAGTGTAACATATTAACAATATGAGTGGTGAGGGATATATGGGAACTCTGTGTGAGTTTTGCAAATTTTATGTAAATAGAAAACAGTAGTAAAATTAAATATGAAAAAAATGAAAACATAATTACTTGGTTTATTTGATGAGTTTCACAACTTCATTTATCAGTTTTACAATGAAATATCAAGATATTTCAATTTTTACCATTATGTTTGCATTAATTCTTTGCTGTTTTGAGAGTTAGGAGGATGTATAGAGATGCTGGAATTATATGACAAAGTATTTATGATCCACAATAAATATAGTAAATATGGTGAAAAAGCTTTTTAAAAGATTAGTTTACAGAAATAACTGTTTCAGTTATGAGGAAGAAAAGTTTTGAGAGTAAAACTTTGAAGGAAAACTTGTAGAATTCTATTGTAATGACAAAAAATTCAGTCAATTCAATTCTTTCCAAACTGTACTTTAAGATTAGGAATATTAAAGAGACTACTTTTTGAAAAATCATACCATGACCTCATGAATCAGAGTGTTGAAGTCACTTAGTGTTGACTATGGTTCAAATAGTATTAGCAGATTAAATCAGAGTTAGATATTATAAAAAAAACTTTAACACATAGCTTCTTTATTTTTTAAATTTTTATAAAAATTAATTGAAGTATGGTTGATTTACAATGTTGTGTTTAATTCTTTCTGTATAGCAAAGTGACTCAGTTACACATATATCTTCCTTTTCCTTCTTTTCATTATGATCTATCATAGGATAGTGAATATAGTTCCCTATGCTATATTGTAGGACCTTGTTGTTTATCCATCTTATATGTAGTAGTTTGAAGCTGTTAATCCAAAACTCCCAGTTTTTCACTTGCCTATACCCCCTCACCTTGGCAACCACAAGTCTGTTCTTTATGTATCTGAAAATCTGTTTTTTGTTTCAAAGATTTGTTCATTTGTATAGTATTTTAGATTCCACATTTAAGTGATATTATATGATATTTCTCT
>SJYQ01000603.1:780116-793583 GCA_006410935.1 Redunca redunca | reverse complement strand
CAGCATTTATTGCTTGTAGACTTTTGGATCACTGCCATTCTGACTGGTGTGAAGTGGTACCTCATTGTGGTTTTGATTTGCATTTCTCTGATAATGAGTGATGTTGAGCATCTTTTCATGTGTTTGTTAGCCATCCATATATCTTCTTTGGAGAAATGTCTGTTTAGTTCTTTGGGCCATTTTATGATTGGGTCGTTTATTTTTCTGGAATTGAGCTGCAGGAGTTGCTTGTATATCTTTGAGATTAATTCTTTGTCAGTTGCTTCATTTGCTATTATTTTCTCCCATTCCAAAGGCTGTCTTTTCACCTTGCTTATAGTTTCCTTTGTTGTGCAGAAGCTTTTAATTTTAATTAGATCCCACTTGTTTATTTTTGCTTTTATTTCCAGTATTCTGGGAGGTGGATCATAGAGGATCCTGCTGTGATTTATGTCAGAGAGTGTTTTGCCTATGTTATCCTCTAGGATTTTTATAGTTTCTGGTCTTACATTTAGATCTTTAATCCATTTTGAGTTTATTTTTGTGTATGGTGTTAGAAAGTAATATCTCTTATTTGAAATATATCACTGGTTTCTCTTGTTATAATGAATAGACCCTGTCATTCTGACTTTCTAGATAAAATGGAAACATTCAAAACTCGGTGACATGGGCACTGGTTTATCGGATTTCTGTTACCTTTCTTGAATATGTTTTTATATCTATAGTTACTTTTATATCTCTCTCAGTTTGTCAGAAGGAGAGTGAGGTGTTTTTTATATATTTAAAAGCAGAATAGATTAAAACTTCTGGAAAATTAGAGAGAAGTAGAATTGTGTAGTGGTTAAAAGGAGTGACTTTGGAGCTGAGTTCCAAGCCTGATCTTTCACTTACCAGCTTTGCAAGCTGACTAAGATAATAAACATCAGTAAGCTTCAGTTTGCTCTGTGTAACATAAGAATTATAAAATCATGTTAATAAGAATATCTTACCTAAAAATAGTCATTTTTAAGGAGTAGAATGTTGCATGCAAATTGTTAACAGGTCAGTGTTAAGGGTAGCAATTATCATTAGGTGCAGTTGATGGATTAAAATTGAATAGCAAAAAATACATATATTTGCACCTTTGCATATTTATGACTTTACTGTGGAGAAAGAGTGTGTATATTGCATTATAGTAACATAATTGAACATAATTTTATTTTGGGAATATATTAATTTGAATGGTAAATGATTCTAAATTATCTAAGGGGTATCTTTTTCAATTATTTCCCCTAGAAGACGCTTTAACCTCTGAGCCACCAGGGAAGCCCTCTAAATTATCTAGGGGGTATCTTTTTCAATTATTTCCCCTAGAAGAAAAAGAATCCTTAGAAATGGACAGAATTTATAATTACACATGGTGAACATTAAAAATATTGTAGTATTATCTAATTTATGTAATAGATCTATTAGACTGGTAGAAAAGTAATTGTGGTTTCAGACTGTGAACCTTAAATTATAATAACTAGGCTCAAACACATCTTTATTAATCAAAATAGGAACCATTACAATCAATGCAATTTTGCCAGTGAGAAATAAGTTTGTTTATTTCTGAGGCACAAAAATATCTGCTTTGGGATTTGATGAACTCTTGGAAAGGATTTTCTGCCTTCTGTTGATTGTGGAAGCATTTTCCCTGTGAAAAGTCATTAAAATGCTTGAAGAAGTGGTAGTCAGTTGTCAAGAGGTCAAGTGAATTTGGCGGATGTGGAAAAATTTCATAGCCTAATTCATTCAACTTTTGAAGTGTTGGTTGTGTAATGTGCAGTCAGGTGTTGTCATGGAGAAGAGTTGGGCCCATTCTGTTGACCAATGTGGCTGTAGGTGTTTCAGAGTTCAGTGCATCCCATCGATTTGCTGAGCATACTTCTCAGATGTAATGGTTTCATCGAGATTCAGAAAGCGGCAGTGGATCAGAGCAGCAGCAGACCACCAAAGAGTGACCGTGACCCTTTTTTGGTGCATGTTTGGCTTTCAAAAGTGCTTTGGCACTTCTTGGTCCAGCCACTGAGCTGGTCATCTCCAGTCATATAAAATCCACTTTTTGTTACATGTCACAATCTAATCAAGAAATGGTTCCTTGTTGTTGCATTAAGAAAAGTACAATAAGAGAAGGCAACACTTCAAAATAACATTTTTTCTGATTTTTGGTCAGCTCATGAGACACCCACTTATCAAGCTTTTTCACTTTTCCAATTTGCTTCAAATGCAGCACAACCACAGAATGGTCAACATTGAGTTCTTCAGCATTTACTGTAGTTGTAAGAGGATCAAGTTAGATGATCGTCTCAGTTGGTCCTTGTTATTTTTGATAGCCAGCCATTGTTCTTCTCATCTTCAAGGCTCTCTTCTCTGCAAAACTTCTTGAACCACTGAATTGTATATTCGTTAGCAATTTTTGAGCCAAATGCATTGTCGATGTTGGAAGTTGTCTCTGCTACTTTACGACCCATTTTGAACTCAAATTTGCTTTTTGTCTAACATCATTTCTGTAGTCTAAAACAAGCATAAAATAAACAGTAATAAGTCATTAACAAAACAGCATAAAGTGAGAAATGTGCATTAAAATGATGTATAACATAACCACCTTTAAGAATATATTCCAATATCAAACAGCAAAGTTCAACAATGCAAAACCACAATTCCCTTTTCTTTTTACATTAGACTCAAAATTTTTCTTTTATTTTTTAAATTTTATTTATTTTATTGGAGGGTAATTACTTTACAATATTGTGGTGGTTTTTGCTATACATTGACATGAATCAGCCAAGGTTGTATATGTATTCCCCCGTCCCAAACCCTCCTCCCACATCCCTCCCCATCCCATCCCTTTGGATTGTCCCAGTGCACTAGCTTTAAGTGCCCTGGTTCATGCATCGAACTTGGACTGGTCATCTATTTCACCTATGGTAATATACATGTTTCAGTGCTATTCTCTCAAATCATCCCACCCTTGCCTTCTCCTAATACAGTATATTAACGCATATACATGGAATTTAGAAAGATGGTAATGATAACCCTTATGTGCAAGACAGAACTGCAATTACTTTTGCATCAACCTAATAAGTGTAATCTGAGGTTCACCACTAATTTTTTTCTCCTTTCTTAAATGGAATTTGATTAGAAGTTTTTAAAAGATTCTTTCCTATGCTAAGATACTACTGCTATGCTATACGTTCTTCAAGAGCAACGAGAATAATAGTCTCTTAGATGATTACACCGTTTTGTAATTTATTACTTTGCATTAGATTCTCACAACAATCCAGTTAGAGAGCACCTCAGTCTTGTTCTTCTTCAGATTATAAACTGCATGGCTGATACAGGCAGAGCAGGGATGGAAATTGGCCTCAATATCCAGGGGTTTTTCTTTAAAGTGTCACTGCTTTGTGAGATTTGTGTATTTCTTTTAATCCTATCTTTGAGAATCTGGATGAAAACCTTTAACATAGTATGTGTTTAATAAATGCTTTATCAATTGCTTAATCATAAAAAGACAGGAAATAAGTAATTTCATTTAATTTCATTTTTTCTAATACAATTTAATCTTAATTTATTTATGAGTGCCCCCATTCCTTTATAGCAGCAAAACACTTAAAATGCTCTTTCATGTAATTTATTCAGGGTAGATATTTAATCCAGTTCAATTTATTTTGTTCAGTTTTCAGTCTCAATTCCCTTCTTGACTATCTTCCTCTTCATAAATATCATTCCTTCCCCATATCCTGGTTTCATATCTAACTGCACAGTTTTCTTGTTCAGTTCAGTTCAGTCACTCAGTCATGTCCAACTCTGTGATCCCATGAACTGCAGGATGCCAGACCTTCCTGTCCATCACCAACTCCTGGAGTTGACTCAATCTCACGTCCTTTGAGTCGGTGATGCCATCGAGTTGGTGATGCCATCCAGCCATCTCACCCTCTGTCGTCCCCTTCTCCTCTTGCCCCCAATCCCTCCCAGCATCAGAGTCTTTTCCAATGAGTCAACTCTTTGCATGAGGTGGCCAAAGTGTTTTTTTTTTTTTGGTAGTATTAGTCAAAAGTAACAAAGAGGAATGAATCATTAAGGAAGTTAGGAAGTTTAGCCTTATTTTTATGGAAATGGGAGGAAAAATTCAGTTTCTCATTTTATCTTGAACACAGGTACACTTCATTTTATTGTGCTTTGCTTTATTGTGCTTCAGAAATATTGCATTTTTTACAATTTCAACATTTGCATTTTTTACAATTTCAACATTTGTGACAATGCTGCATTGAGAAAGCCTGTCAGCACCATTTTTTCCAACATCATTTGCTCACTTTATGTTTGTGTGTCTCATTTTGGAAATTATTGCAATTTCACATTTTTTCATTATTTGTTATGGTGATCTGTGGTCAGTGATCTTTGTTTCTGTTATAATTATTTCAAGGCATTGTGAACTATGCCCATATAAGATGGCAAATTTGATCAGTCCTGTGTTCTCACTGATCCACTGAAAAACTGACCACTCACCAGTCTTTCTCTTTCTCCGTGGGCCTCCTTATTCCCTGAAACACAACAGTGTTGAAATTTGGCTGACTAATAATCCTGCAATAAGTGTTCAAGTGAAAGGAAGTGTGTCATATCTCTCACTTGAAATCAAAAGCTAGAAATGATTAAGTTTAGTAAGAAAGACATGTCAAAAGTAAAGATGAGCTAAAAGTTAGGCCTCTTTTGCAAATAGTTAGCCAAGTTTTGAATACAAAGGAAAAGTTTTTGAAGGGAATTAAAAGTGCTCCTTCAGCGAACGCATGAATTACAAGAAAGTGAAACAGCCTTATTGCTGGTATGGGAAATTTTGAATGGTCTGGGTAGAAAATCAAGCCAGTCATAGCACTCCCTTAAGCCACATCCTAAGCCAGAGCAAGAACTTAAGGCTTTTTTTTTTTTTTTAATTTTTTGAAATTTTTATTTTAACTTTAGTTTACTTTACATTACTGTATTGCTTTTGCCAAACATTGACATGAATTCACCACGAGCGTACAAGCGTTCCCAAACATGAATCCCTTAAGGCTTTTAATTCTGTGAAGGATGAGAGAGGTGAGGAAGCTGCTAAAGAAAAGATTAAAGATAGCAGATGTTGACTTATGAGGTTTAAGGAAAGAAGCCATTTCTACAATATCAAGTACAAGGTGATATAACAAGTACTGAAGTAGATATAACAAGTACTGCAGCAAATTTTCCAGGAGATCTAGCTATGATGATTAACTAAGATCATCTACACTAATCAGCAGATTTTCAATGTAGGCAAAACAATCTTCTGTTGGAAGAAAATGCCAAATAAGACTTTCATAGCTAGAGAGGAGAAGTCAGTATTTTGTTTCAAAGCATCAAAGCAGGGTGACTGTATTGTTAGAGGGTAATGGAGATGGTGATTTTAAGTTGAAGACAGTACTCATTTACAGTTCTGAAAATCCTAAGGGCTCTTAAGTATTAGGTGAAATCTGCTCAGCTTGTGCTCTGCAAATGGAAAAACAAAACCTGGATAACAACACATTTGTTTACAATATGGTTTAGAGAATATTTTAAGACCACTGTTGAGACCTCTTTTTCAGAAATAAAAAGATTTCTTTCAAAGTATTACCACTCTTTGGTCATTTGAGAACTCTCAAACACATGTATAATCAGATTAATCTTTTTTTCATGACCACTTATACATCATCCATTCTGCAGCCCATAAATCAAGGAGTAATGTAGAAATTTAAGTCTTATTATTTAAGAAATACATTTTGTAAGGCCTTAGCTTACATAATTGTGATTATTCTAATGAATCTGGGTAAAATCAATTGAAAATCTTCTGAAAAGGGTTTACCATCTAAATGCCATTAACAATATTTGTGATTCATGGCAAGAGGTAAAAATATCAATATACCTAGGAATTTGGAAGAAGCTGACTTCAATTCTTGCAGATGATTTGAAGGGTTCAAGACTTTAGTGGAGAAAGTAACTATAAATGTGGTGGAAATGGCAAGAGGACTAGAAGTGGAGCCTGAAGATATATCTTAATTGCTGCAATCTGGCTTCCCTGATAGCTCAGTTGATAAAGAATCAATCTGCAATGAAGGACACCCTGGTTCAATTCTGGGGTTGGGAAGATCCTCTGGAGAAGGGATCAGCTACCCACTCTAGAATTCTTGGGCTTCCCTTGTGGCTCAGCTGGTAAAGAATCTGCCTGCTTGTGGGGAGACCTGGGTTCAATCCCTAAGGTTGGGAAGATCCCCTGGAGAAGGAAAAGTTACCCACTCCAATATTCTGGCCTGGAGAATTCCATGGACTGCATAGTCTATGGGGTCACAAAGAGCTGGACACAACTGAGTGACTTTCACTTCACATGTTATAACTTTAATGCATGAAGAGTTGCTTTTTATGGATGAGCAAAAAAGTGTTTCTTAGGATGCAATCTACTGGTGAAGATGCTGTGAAGATTATTGAAATGACAAAAGGTATAGAATATTACCTACATTTAGTCAATAAAGTTGTGACAGGATTTGAGAGGATTAACTCTAATTTTGTTTGTTCTACTGTAGATAGATAGTATCAAAACTGAACTGATACTATTGAAAAGAAATTTGTGAAAGGAAGAGTCTATCGATGCAACAAATTTCACTGTTGTCTTATTTTAAAAAATTGCCACAGCCACCCCAACCTTTAGCAGCCACCACCCTGATTGGTCAGCAGCCATTAAAATTGAGGCAAGATCTTAAACCAGCAAAAACATAATTCACTGAAGGTGAATGGTTATGGTTATGATGAATGTTAGCATTTTTTAGCAATAAATTATGTTTTAATTAAGGTGTGTATATTGTTTTTTAGACATAATGCTGTTGTATAATTAATAGATCGTAGTGTAAGCATAACATTTATACTCACTGGGAAACCAAAAAATTCCTGTGAGCTTCTTTACTGATATTTGCTTTATTGTGGTAGTTTGAAACTGAACCCCCTAGTATCTCTGAGATATGCCTATACTTAAATTCATTCAATGGTTGCTGTCTAGCACTTTTGACACCTAATCAATTTCAAGGTTGTTCTATTAAAAATCCCATAAAAAATGGAGGACTGGAATTAATCAGTAAACATATTTTTAAAAATAAATTTGAAGAACATTAGGCATAAGGTGGTGATTCCCAGGTGGCTCCATGGTCAAGAACCCTCCTGCCAATGCAAGAGCAAAAGGAGACACAGGTTCGATCCCTGAGTCAAGAATATCCCCCGAAGGAGGAAATGGCAACCCACTCCAGTATCCTTGCTGGCAAAATCCAATGGACAGAGGAGCCTGGTGGGCTACAGTGCATGGAATTGCAAAGAGTCGGACACGACTGTGCACAGTTGTAAGACACCTCAGTGGTAAGAGCTCTTCAAAGACTGCATATTATGTGACAGTTCAGTCTTTAACTTCTACCTGCTTCTTGCTCCCTCTCACATTGTCATCCCATTCACTTTCTCTACTTGTTTGCTTTAATTCTTAATATCAAGAACATGGAAAATAAATTAAGATAACAGGATACTAAGATCACTAGGCCCAAATTGCTGCAAAACTGTGAAATGGAAGTGCTAACTACTTTATAGTTGAAGAATGACCTATAA
Organism: Redunca redunca; assembly: GCA_006410935.1. NCBI lineage: Eukaryota > Metazoa > Chordata > Mammalia > Artiodactyla > Bovidae > Redunca > Redunca redunca. The sequence goes on along the minus strand of SJYQ01000603.1, from coordinate 785,963 downwards.
ATGTTAATAACAAAAATAGGGAAAGACTACTAAAGCTACAGTGTGGGTAATGGTGCAATTCTTGTGCAAAATTAAAAATGAAATGAAAACATCCTCACTGTTATGAACGCAAGAAGACCAAAAACATGTTTCCTTTCATTTTAAATTTTAGGTGGAGAAAGTTTATCCTCACTTATGATTTCAGTGATTTTGTTTTGGTTTTTGTAGTAAATTTACCACATTTATTCAGATTTGTAGAATGAATGACAATTGTAACCATGGAAGACACAGTTGAACGGGCAAAAAAAAAAAAAGAGATTGAACACAAACTCTGTTATAAGCAGACCTGGATATACAGTAAGGAACATCTTTGAGAAGGCAATGGCATCCCACTCCAGTACTCTTGCCTGGAAAACCCCATGGACGAGGGAGCCTGGTGGGCTGCCATCTATGGGGTCGCACAGAGTCAGACATGACTGAAGCGACTTAGCAGCAGCAGCAGCAGCAGCAAGGAACATCTTTGTATTTAGATATTGAATGTGCTGTAATATTACATAAAGACTGAGAAGGAAGGATTTAGTTACAGTATTTTATGAAGAAAAATGTGTCTCAACTTACTAAATTTAAACCGAGAAGAACAAAAGTCCCCAGGTAGCCAAAGCTTAATTCTGTGAGGATGAAATCAAAATAGACCATTTTCACTAAGCAGTCAGATAATCACTATTTATTTCATTGATTAAAATGTTCAAGTCCGCTGTGCCAGACATAAAGGGCTATAAAAATGTGTAGATATAATATTACCTCCATGAAACTTGCACTGTAGAAAAAGAACTTGTAACCTAATTTCATTAGGTAAAAACATGCACAGCTACTGTCTTAAAGTAAGCTGTAGAGAAAGAATTTGGAACTTTGGACTTTGTCGCTCCTACTGATAGCTTCTCATTTGACGTATTTGGATAATCTGTTCTAGAAGCTATCAGTTCATTCCAGTTCAGTTCAGTCGCTCAGTAGTGTCCAACTCTTTGCAACCTCATGAATCGAAGCACGCCAGGCCTCCCTGTTCATCACCATCTCCCGGAGTTCACTCAGACTCACGTCCATCGTGTCCGTGATGCCATCCAGCCATCTCATACTAGGTCGTCCCCTTCTCCTCCTGCCCCCAATCCCTCCCAGCATCGGAGTCTTTTCCAATGAATCAACTCTTCGCATGAGGTGGCCAAAGTACTGAAGTTTCAGCTTCAGCATCATTCCTTCCAAAGAAATCCCAGGGCTGATCTCCTTCAGAATGGACTGGTTGGATCTCCTTGCAGTCCAAGGGACACTCAAGAGTCTTCTCCAACACCACAGTTCAAACGTATCAATTCTTCGGCGCTCAGCCTTTTTCATAGTTGAACCCTCACATCCATACATGACCACAGGAAAAACCATAGCCTTGACTAGACGGACCTTAGTCGGCAAGGTGATGTCTCTGCTTTTGAATATACTATCTAGGTTGGTCTTTTCTTCTAAGGAGTAAGCGTCTCTTAATTTCATGGCTGCAATCACTATCTGCAATGATTTTGGAGCCCCCCAAAATAAAGTCTGACACTGTTTCTACCGTTTCCCCATCTGTTTCCCATGAAGTGATGGGACCGGATGCCATGATCTTTGTTTTCTGAATGTTGAGCTTTAAGCCAACGTTTTCGCTCTCCTCTTTCACCTTCATCAAGAGGCTTTTTAGCTCCTCTTCACTTTCTGCCATAAGGGTGGTGTCATCTGCATATCTGAGGTTATTGATATTTCTCCCGGCAACCTTGATTCCAGCTTGTGTTTCTTCCAGTCCAGCGTTTCTCATGATGTACTCTGCATAGAAGTTAAATAAGCAGGGTGACAATATACGTGCTTGACGTACTCCTTTTCCTATTTGGAACCAGTCTGTTGTTCCATGTCCAGTTCTAACTGTTGCTTCCTGACCTGCATATAGATTTCTCAAGAGGCAGGTCAGGTGGTCTGGTATTCCCATTTCTTTCAGAATTTTCCACAGTTTATTGTGATCCACACAGTCAAAGGCTTTGGCATAGTCAATAAAGCAGAAATAAATGTTTTTCTGGAACTCTTGCTTTTTCCATGATCCAGCGGATGTTGTCAATTTGATCTCTGGTTCCTCTGCCTTTTCTAAAACCAGCTTGAACAGCTATACTTCCATTAAACAAAGGAATGTCTCTTTATTACATTAACTAGTGCCTCTAAAAGGCTTAAATATATATACTATTTTCCATAGAAAGATCATGCATAAGTTTAAGACGTATATATTTATGCATGTTTGCATGTATATATCCATATGTATTATGTATGATATATGTAAATACACAAGTATATTAAATATATAAACACACAAATATATGTACATATATAATGAAATGAGATAATTATTTAGTGTATATAACATTGTAGTGTTCAGCTTTTAACAAAAATTCAAGGCCAATATGTAAATTTTTAGCATCAGTTCAGTCACTCAGTCATGTCCTACTCTTCACAACCCCGTGGACCACAGCATGCCAGGCCTCCCTGTTCATCACCTTCTCCCGGAACCTGCTCAAACTCATCTCCATTGAGTCAGTGATGCCATCTAACTATCTCATACTCTGTCATCCCCTTCTCCTCCTGCCTTCAATCTTTCCCAGCATCAGGGTCTTTTCCAATGAGTCAGCTCTTCGCATCAGGTGGCCAAAGTGTTGGAGTTTCAGCTTCAACATCAGTCCTTTCAATGAACACTCAGGCTGATTTCCTTTTGGATTGACTGGTTGGATATCCTTGCAGCCCAAGGGGCTCTCAAGGGTCTTCTCTAATACCACAGTTCAAAAGCACCAATTCTTTGGTGCTAAGCTTTCTTTACAGTCCAAATCTCACATCCATACATGGACTACTGGGAAAACCATAGCCTTGAGTAGATGGACCTTTGTTGGCAAAGTAATGTCTCTGTTTTTTAATATGCTGTCCAGGTTGGTCGTAACTTACTTCCAAGGAGTAAGCATCTTTTAACTTCATGGCTGCAGTCAATGAAACTAAGCCATGCCATGTAGGGCCACCCAAGACAGACGGGTCTTGGTGGAGAGTTCTGACAAAATGTGGCCCACTGGAGAAGGGAATGGCAAACCACTTCAGTATTCTTGCCTTGAGAACCGCATGAACAGTATGAAAAGGCATTTTTATCATCAACTGTCTTCAAATAATATATAGGTCCCTTTTATATTCGTTTCTGTGAGTTTTTCTGTGTTTGAAAACTAAACACAAACAATATAAAAAAAAAAAAAACAAACTATGGAAACTGCCGTTCCCATAAAAAGACCAACATTATTCTCATGAAGACAAATAGAACAATGAGAGGTCAAGGAAGAGAAGCGTCTCCCAGTTTCCAGAATCATAGTTCAGTTCGGTTCAGTCACTCAGTCATGTCCGACTCTGCAACCCCATGAATCAGCACGCCAGGCGTCCCTGTCCATCACCATCTCCTGGAGTTCACTCAGACTCACTTCCATCAAGTCAGTGATGCCATCCAGCCATCTCGTCCTCTGTCATCCCCTTCTCCTCCTGCCCCCAATCTCTCCCAACATCAGGGTCTTTTCCAATGAGTCAACTCTTCGCATGAGGTGGCCAAAGTACTGGAGTTTCAGCTTTAGCATCATTCCTTCCAAAGAAATCCCAGGGCTGATCTCCTTCAGAATGAACTGGTTGGATCTCCTTGCTGTCCAAGGGACTCTCAAGAGTCTTCTCCAACACCACAGTTCAAAAGCATCAATTCTTCGGCACTCAACTTTCTTCATAGTCCAACTCTCACATCCATACATGACCACAGGAAAAACCATAGCCTTGACTACAGTCAGCAAAGTAATGTCTCTGCTTTTGAATATGCTATCTAGGTTGGTCATAACTTTTCTTCCAAGGAGTAATCATCTTTTAATTATGGTAGTTCCTGCCTATTCTCTTTTCAACCACATTGTTTGGGTTATCAACGCTTCCAAGCATAGCTCCTGATTTCAACATTTATTTGTTGCTGGAGTCCAACTCCAGCAACCAGGGATTCAACCTGAAGAGATGAATGGTGTTGGTGATGAGGCAGCCTCTCAGTTTTCTTTTGGACTGCCTGTTCATTCCAAGTTTAAGATTCTCTTTTATACTTTCACAGAAACATTAGGCCAGAGGTTTGACATTTTCAGTTCCCTCTCTCCCAGATTTATTGTCTTCATTAATCATTGTTGCTCTTCAGAGTTCCTGCTTTAGTGATTCTCTCTGAATCAGCCTTATCATCTATTATCTACCTCTTCTAATGTGTCCTATAGTTAATTTGTGATTACACTGTAACTCATGCTACATTCCTCAGTTTACTACTTATCTTCCTAAATCCTATTTGCCCCTAATATCCAGAACTCACTATCTCTTAAAAAGGCTTCTAGCTATAGTGTCTCTAAAAATTCCTAACTTCTATACGCTGCGCTTTGCTGGAGCAGCCGTGAAGAGATACCCCACACCCAAGGTAAGACAAACCCAAGTAAGATGGTAAGTGTTGCAAGAAGGCATCAGAGGGCAGACACACTGAAACCATACTAACAGAAAACTAGTCAATCTAATCACACTAGGACCACAGCCTTGTCTAACTGAATGAAACCAAGCCATGCCTGTAGGGCAACCCAAGACGGGTGGGTCATGGTGGTGAGGCCTGACGGAATGTGGTCCACTGGAGAAGGGAATGGCAAGCCACTTCAGTATTCTTGCCTTGAGAACCCCATGAACAGTAGGAAAAGGCAAAAGGATAGGATAGCAAAAGAGGAACTCCCCAGGTCATTAGGTGCCCAATATGCTACTGGAGGTCAGTGGAGAAATAACTCAAAAAAGAATGAAGGAATGGAGCCAAAGCAAAAACAATACCCAGTTGTGGATGTGACCGGTGATAGAGGCAAGATCCGATGCTGTAAAGAGCAATATTGCATAGGAACCTGGAATGTCAGGTCCATGAATCAAGGCAAATTGGAAGTGGTCAAACAAGATATGGCAAGGGTGAATGTCGACATTCAAGGAATCTGCGAACTAAAATGGACTGGAATGGGTGATTTAACTCAGATGACCATTACATCTACTACTGTGGGCAGGAATCCCTCAGAAGAAATGGAGTAGCCATCATGGTCAACAGAAGTGTCCGAAATGCAGTACTTGGATGCAATCTCAAAAATGACAGAATGATCTCTGTTCGTCTCCAAGGCAAACCCTTCAATATCACAGTTTTTCAAGTTTATGCCCCAACCAATAATGCTGAGAAAACTGAAGTTGAACGGTTTTATGAAGACCTACAAGATCTTTTAGAACTAACACCCATATAAGATGTCCTTTTCATTATAGGGGACTGGAATGCAAAAGTAGGAATTCAAGAAACACCTGGAGTAACAGGCAAATTTGGCCTTGGAATGTGGAATGAAGCAGGGCAAAAGCTAATAGAATTTTGCCAAGAGAATGCACTGGTCATAGCAAACACCCTCTTCCAACAACACAAGAGAAGACTCTACACATGGACATCACCAGATGGTCAACACCGAAATCAGATTGATTATATTCTTTGCAGCCAAAGATGGAGAAGCTCTATACAGTCAGCAAAAACAAGACCAGGAGCTGACTGTGGCTCAGATCATGAACTCCTTATTGCCAAATTCAGACTTAAATTGAAGAAAGTAGGGAAAACCGTTAAACCATTCAGGTATAACCTAAATCAAATCCCTTATGATTATACAGTGGAAGTGAGAAATAGATTTAAGGGTCTAGATCTGATAGACAGAGTGCCTGATGAACTATGGAATGAGGTTCGTGACATTGTACAGGAGACAGGGATCAAGACCATCC